>PVHP010011676.1:9552-44749 GCA_004024765.1 Zapus hudsonius
AGAGAGAGAGAGAGAGAGAGAGAGAGAGAGAGAGAGAGAGAGAGAGAGAGAGAGAGAGGGAGGGAGGGAGGGAGGGAGGGAGGGAGGGAAAGAGAGAGAATTTAATGAACAAATAAAATTTCATCAGTTATGTGTATGATTTAGAAATTGAAAAGTATTAGTCCCCTTTGCCTGCTGCCTTTCTGACATGTATTTAACAAAAATTGTTTCCTTCAAAATTCAGAAACATTAGCGCAAAGGACAGTCACCTCATCAACAGCCTTATTGACTCTATACTCAGCATCTGACACTTTGTAGAAAATTGATCAATGGACATTATGACAGCTTAGAGTCAAAGAATAGAAGTTTAAGTACTGACTGAGTCAAGTGTCAGATCACCTGGGACAATCCTCACTAGCTGTGTGACCTCAGCAGCTGGATAATTCAATGAGTTCATCTGAGAGTAGCAAATTCCTGCCTCAGAACATCTTTGTGGGATTCCTTAAGTCCCTACACAGGTAAAAGGAGACAGGAACCCCTCCATGAGTTTGGGATATGGATGATGACTGACGTAAGAATTTGAGAACTGCATGGGTGCTAAGCTAACTTCCCAGCCTTCTCCTGTACTCCTTCACCAAAACTGGGGCCTGTGCAGACATCCACCCAGCTCGTTTGCTTCTGTTCTTTCTTGTTCCTCCAATTCTGTGACCCACAGAAGCAATGTTGAAATTAGAGAAATTCCCAAAGCCCCAAGGTAGGGATATTGGGTGGTCTTCATAGGATCCTGTTTTCTGCTCAGGTCTCCAAGTTCTCAAATAAGTAAGTTTGCCAGAGGAAACCAGAATTAGGAGATGTGCTCAATTTATTGTTATAGACCCAAGTGGTGTGCTACAGCATAAATAGTAATTTATTAATTCATTAGTGTTAATGATGGGCAATTTATTCATTTCTAATAAAATAAAAACTACCCAAAAGACAAAAATATTTGTAATTAGCTGTTTTTCAGTTTTAGAAAAATCTACATTAAAGAGAAAATTTTATTTCTTTTTTTTCTTTGGTGTTTAGAAGTAGAGCATGAAAGTTACTCTGATTAACAAACAAACAGTTCCTAACCTTAAGACAAAAATAACCTGACTATACTACTACAAGGATAAACCAGAATGTTTTTGGAACCACAATGCGTACCTCCCCCCTGTTATATACTTATGTACTAGAGAAACACAGACACACTCTGCTTCCTTTATTTTCATCTGGAAAGAGTTTGGGGGAGGCGTTTCATAGTTAAACCCTCTTAGTTACTTAGGACTCTTCCAGTAATTTGTATTCTAGTAAAGCTTTCTTCATGTTTTATCCAAATGACTTTGAACTCTTGGCTTCACAAAGCTTTTCTGTTACTCTTAAAATAAAAATCAGCAGGTCGGCATCTATTTATTTTTTCTCTCTTCTTTCAGACATTGGATTTAAGGGAATATTTATGCAATGACTGTCAGTTCAAGAAAGCTTTCTCCTGAGCAAGTATTTCCTCTTTGAAAGCAAGCAGCATCACATCCCTTCTGTGCATCTAGGGGTTATGTGGGTCCTATGCTTTGAATAATGATGATAGTTATCAGGGGTCATGATTTTGAAATACACAGATTTTAGCAACAACATTTCCTACACTTCTTTCTGTCATCACGTTCCTGTGATCACAGAAGAGATGGATGCTGACCATTTTAACAGCATCAAATGAAAATGTTTTCTTAGAAATACCCCTACAATGTAAAGCTCAGACAGGCAAGACATTATCTTGAGCTATATAACTCCGTTTTCCTGTAAAGGGCAAATGTCTCACACAATTAACAAAGATCTTATCAGCCCATAAAATGCCTGCCTTGAATGCCAACCACTTCCAAATTTCTGAGATCTTTGGATTCTCGTCTGATTTTTTTCCTCACTTAATTTTATTCAGACAACGTAATAAGGTAATGTAGAAGATAAATTAGTCTAATGCAAGATACTGTAAAAAATGTTCAATTACTGCAAAAAGTTATGACCAGTTCTCAAAGGAAGGAATTTAGTCAAAACTAGATCAAAAGAGGGATATGAATGACAGACTATGCAAATATTCTCATGCATTTAAAGTTAAAGATAACTTTATGAAAAGTCTTACAGAATAAATATAGGAGAATAAAACTGCACTTACCGGCATTCAAGTTGGTCATCACCTAATGGGAGTTTAGTGCTCAAATCTCATCATCCAACATGACAAGGTATCTGAGCTAGAAACTGCAGGTGAGAATGAACTGAGGGCTCAGAAGATGTCTCAGTGGGTAGGATCACTTGCTGTGCTAGCATGAGCAGCCTAGACCAATCCCTAGCACCCACATAAAAAGCTAAGTATGCCTGCTCTGTAAGCCCTGGGCTAAATGGGGGCTGAGACTGAAGATCATTTAGAGCTCCCTAGTCAGCTAGTCCAAATGAAAAAAATTGGAAGCTCCAGATTCAGTGAGAGACTCTGTCTCAAGGAAATAAGGCAGAAAAATGATTACGGCAGACATGTGACATGTACCAGGTACCCATCAGCAAACACACATATGTTCACCATATGTGCATACTAACCACACATATACTACACATACACACAAAAGAATGAATTTATTATTTATGTTGTTTCCTAACATTGGAAACTTTGTACATATCATATTTCCTAAAATGTTATAGCTTTAAATATAGATGCATAAAAACTTTTAAAATGCTCTTATTTTTCTGAAAATACCTAATGATGTAAAAATACAAGCAAAAATGTTCATTATCACACAATTATTCATTAAATGTTATTTTAAAAATAATTTTCTGAGATTGATATTTAGATATCAAACTCAAAACAATTACAGAAACAGAAATTTTAAAAAGTCACATTGCAGAATGGTGCTGAAGTTTGTCATGTGTGTTTCTATGTATTTATTCTTTAGCTAGACAGTGCTGCATTCAAAATGAGACAAATCTTTCATGCACAAATCTGTGGACTGTTTCTCAAAGATTGCCTAGTTACTAGCAACTACAACATCACAACAATAAGAAGTATGGTCAGTTCATTAATCTATTAGGTGGGAAGGTGCTAAGGAAAGAAACCAGGGTCTCGCATATACTAGACTAGAGCTATCCTTAAAACAGACACACTCTATCACTGCTCATTAATTCTAAGATGTCCTATGACTTAAATTTTAAAGATCCAAAATCTCTATGTCTAATGTCTGGTATATTCTCAGTTCCAGGTGTCAAAAACTAACTGCCTAAAAAAGTACAAGTTATACAATACTGATTTGTAATAACTTCCAGGAAAAATTCTCTACTGTCTAACAATTTTAGTATAAGCCAACTCTAAAGAAAAGCAGTGTGATATGACATTAAAAAGCCTGATTTTCAACAACAATTGTGTCCCATAGTTGGGCCATACTAGGCACGTTACTTAACCTATAATACAGGTCATAGTAAGAGATAAAATTTATAATGATGGTTCTGAAACATCCATGTCAAAATGTCCTAATGCTCTATGAAGGTACGGAAAAGAAAATCTATGTCCTCCATATGTAAAGAACATTATAAATTTTCTAAGGGAAAAAAAACACTATCAAAACTAGGGAAATTTGACAAAAGAAAGGGAACAGATTAGTTTAAAAAATACAAAATGTCTTCACTTTCACTAATGACAAATGTTCTTGCCCATTGAAGCAATCTTACACAGAGTATTATTTTTGTCAAAAGCATATCCCAGAGAAGTTTGTGATAGCAAAGAAAGTTTAGGCATATTAATGTTGAATGCTATAAGAAGATACCAAGCTATGACATAAAATCCTAATTTTAGTGAAAAGAAACCATGTTAAATAAAGTAAGAAATCATCAAGAATGTCTTTAAATTGCTGAATTAGACATGAATTCATCTTTTTCCTTTGGTAAAAATTGAGGTGCCACTTAAGAGGCCTCTTTCAAAATTCTTATTCCATAGTTTCTACAATTTCAAGGCCATAAAACATAAAAACTCCCATACCTGGTTATTATACCTTTTATAAGCAAATTGACCTAGGGGAAGTCACTTAATCTCACCGAGTCTCAGCTATGCTTATAAAAAAAATTAACCCAGATCATCCGCAAAGGTCACTTTCAAGTCTGTAAATCTATGAATCCATAAAATATCATTAACAAGGTTATATTCACAGAAAACAAAGACTGAAGTATTATTCATCACACTTGCATTAATCCTTAGCTAAACACAACCCACTGACCATATCCCTCTACCAATAAGATCATGCACCTGTTTACAATGGTCAATTTTCCAAGCCATTTTGAAAGGATAAGTCAACTGTTCTTTAGCCAAAACCTCATAAGATATTCGGGATAAAAGTGGCCAAGGAGGGAGAAGGCACATACAACCAGGGCTGGCATAAGGTCATCTCTTGTTCCAAACTTCCCTTTTGTCCCTCTGTGAAGCTCTCCAAGTTCTCCTTGTTCCTTTTGTTCCTTTCAGCTGAGTAAAATTCCATCATGTAAATATACCACAGTTTCTCTGTCCATTCCTCCATGGATGGGCATTTGGGTTGATTCCAATTTTTGGCTATTATGAATTGGGCTGCTATAAATATAGTTGTACAAAATTTTCTGTATCGAGATGTGGCATATTGCGGGTAGATTCCTAGTAGAGGGATAGCTGGGTCCATTGGTAGTTCTATGTCCATTCTGTCTAGGAGTCTCCACACTGCTTTCCATAGCGGTTGAACAAGTTTGCAATCCCACCAGCAGTGAATGAGGGTCCCTTTTTCCCCGCATCCTCGCCAGCAACGATTGTTGTTGGTTTTCTTTATGATTGCCATTCTGACAGGGTTGAGGTGATATCTCATTGTGGTTTGGATTTGCATTTCCCTGATGCTTAAGGATGCTGAGCACTTTCTTAGATGAGTCAAGGCCATTTGTGTTTCCTCCTCTGAGAATTGTCTGTTGAGATCAGTGCCTCATTTTGTGAGAGGGGCAATTTGGGTTTTTGCTATTAATTTTTTTTAGTTCTGTGTAGGTTGCAGAAATTAGGCCTCTGTCTGAGTTATAGCTGGTGAAAATCATCTCCCAGTTTGAAGGGGGTCTACTGGCTCTGAGTATGGTTTGTTTGTCTGTACAGAAGCTTTTGAGCCAGATCAGATCCCATTGGTTGTTTGTTGTATTTCCTGGGCCACTGGAGATTTGCTCAGGAAATTTTCCCCTACTCCTAGTGCATGTAGAGTTCCTCCACTTTTTTCTTCCAGGGTTACAGGATTTTTATTCAAGTCTCTGATCCATTTGGAGTTTATTTTTGTGCATGGTGAAAGCAGTGAGTCTATTTTCATTTTTTTACATGTGTTTATCCAATTCATCCAGCACCATTTGTTGAAGATGCTATCTTTGGCCCAGAGTACATTGTTGGCCCACTTCTCAAAGACCAAATAACTGAAGATACTTCCAATTAAAGCTGCATCTTCAATCCTGTTCCAATGATCCATCTGTCTGTTTTTATGCCAGTACCATCCTGTTTTAGTTACTATGGCTTTGTAGTATGTTTTGAAGTCAGGGATGGTGGTACCTCCTGAGTAGATTTTTTTACTTAGAATAGTTTTAGATATCCGAGGTATTTGGCCCTTCCAAATAAATTTAGAGATTATTTTTTCTATGTCTGTGAAGAAAGAGGTTGCGAATTTTATCGGCATGGCAATGAATCTGTAAATCGCTTTTGGCAGGATTGCCATTTTTACTATATTGATTCTCCCTAACCATGAGCATGCAATATCTTTCCATCTTCTCAATCCTCCTTTATTTCCTTCTTAAATGTTTCAATAGTTTCCTTATATAAATCCTTTACAACCTTGGTTAGTGATATTCCAAGGTATTTGATTTTTTTAGGGACTATAGAAAATGGGACAGACTCTCTGATGTCTTTTTCTGTCTGCTTCCCTTCTGCGTATAGGAAGGCTACTGATTTTTGTGTGTTAATTTTGTATCCTGCCACATTGCTGAAGGCATTAATCACCTTCAAGAGGTTACTGATACTATTCTTTGGGTCTGATATATAAAGGACCATGTCATCTGCAAAGAGGGATAGTTTAATTTCTTCCTTTCCAATTTGTATCCCTTTTATACCTGTCTCCTGTCTTATCGCTTGGGCTAGAACTTCAAGGACTATGTTAAAGAGCAGTGGTGAGAGTGGACACCCCTGTCTTTTTCCTGAGTTGAGTGGGAACTCCTTGAGTCAATCTCCATTGAGAATGATTCGTGCTTTAGTAGTTTTTTAAATTTTTTTTATTAAATTTAGGTATGGGCCACCTATGCCTATTCTTTCCAGAGCTTTGAACATGAAGTGGTGTTGAATTTTGTCAAATGCCTTCTCCACATCTATTGAGATAACCATGTGGTTTTTGTGTTTGAGCCAATTAATGTGATGTATTACATTTATCGACTTGCATATGTTGAACCATCCCTGCATCTCTGGAATAAAGCCACCTTTGTCAGGGTGGATAATCTTTTTGATGTAGCATTGTATCTGGTTTGCTAGGACTTTGTTCAGGATTTTTGCATCTAAGTTCATCAGAGATATGGGTCTGTAGTTCTCTTTTCTTGTTGCATACTTGCCTGGTTTCGGGATTAGGGAAATGGTAGCATCAGAGAAGATGTTTGGAAGCCTTCTCTCTTTTTCCATGCTTCTAACAAGCTTCAGAAAGAGTGGTTTCAGCTCTGTGATGAAGGCTTGGTAGAATTCAGCTGAGAAACCATCTGGTCCTGGGCATTTCCTTTTGGGAAAGTTTTTGATTACATCTTCAATCTCTGTGGATGTGATAGGTTGATGTAAAGTTCTTATCTGCTCTGGGTTGAGCATTAGCATTTGGTAGATGTCCAAAAACTTATCCATTTCTTCCAGGTTCTCTAATTTTGTGGAGTAGAGGTTTTGGAAGTATGACCTGATGATTTTTCCAATGTCTTCCGGATCTGTTGTTATTTCAACATTGTCCTTTCTGATTTTGTTGATTTGGGCTTTCTCATTTTTTCATTTGATTAGATTGGCCAGGGGTTTGTCAATCTTATTAACTTTTTCAAAGAACCAATTCTTTGATTTATCTATGTTTAATGGTTTTTTATTTCCAATTCATTAATCTCAGCTCTGATTTTAATTATTTCCTTTCATCTTGTACTCCTCGGGTTAGCTTTTTATGTCTGTTCCAATGATCTTAGGTGGGTGGTTCGGCGATTGATTTGAGACCTCCCTGTCTTTGATATGAAGGCATTTAGCGCAATGAACTTTCCCTTCAAGACTGCCTTCATTGTGTCCCACAAGTTCTGATATGATGTGTTATCGCCATCATTTATTACTAGGAAATTCTGAATTTCCTGATTTATTTCTTGGATGAACCAATCATTTTTAGGAGCAAATTATTCAGGTGCCAGAACTTTTTGTATTTTCTGGATCCTGTTCCATTGTTAACTTCTACCTTTATTGCACTATGGTCTGATATGATGCAAGGAACTACGTCGATCTTCCTGAATTTGTTTAAGGAGTAGTTGTGATAAGATGTCATCAATTTTAGAAAAAGTCCCATGAGCTGCTTAAAAGAATGTATATTCTGTGTCTTTGGGGTAGAATGTTCTGTAAATATCTGTTATCCCCAGCTGGTCAATGGTTATTGAGCTCCGTTATGTCCCTGCTGATCTTGTGTTTGGTTAATCTGTCTAGAGCTGATAGAGGTGTATTAAAGTCTCCTACTATGATAGAATTAGATTGTATTTCTGCTTTATTTTTGAGTAGGTTTCCTTTATGAACTGTGTGGCACCCAAATTTGGTGCATATATGTTGATGATGGTGATATCTTCCTCTTGGATCATTCCTTTCATGAGTAAGAAGTGACCATCCTTATCCTTTTTAATTGATTTTGGTGTAAAGTCTATTTTGTCAGAGATAATGTAGTCACACCTGCTTGCTTTTTACTTCCACATGCCTGATAAACTGTTTTCCATCCTTTTACTCTAAGAAGATTGCTGTCTTTAGAGGTAAAGTGTGTTTCCTGAAGGCAGCAGATGGAAGGGTCCATTTTTCTGATCCACCCTGCAATTCTGTGTCTTTTTATGGGGGAGTTAAGTCCATTTATATTCAGTGATATAACTGTGAGGTTTGCTTTAAGCCCTGCCATGATGAAGGGTTAATGGGGGTTGTTGTCTGTGTTGCTGTTATTAGCACACTGACTGTGATTGTAGTGTTTGCTCTTTGGTACTCTTCTGAAGTAGATTTCTTGTTTCTTTTGTTTGGGATATCTCTTTTAGGATCTTCTGAGATTTTGGCTTTGTTTTCAAATAGTCATAGAGCTGGTTTACTTCTTGGAACACTTTCAATTCTCCATCTATCATGAGGGATAGCTTTGCTGGGTACAGTAGTCTAGGTTGAAAGCCATACTTCTTTAGGCCCTGAAAAGCATTATTCCACGTCCTTCTGGCTTTCATGTTTTCTAATGAGAAGTCTGGGGTAATTCTGATGGCTTTTCCTTTATAAGTTACAGTTTATTTTACTCTATCAGCTTTGAGTATTTTCTCTTTGCTTTCTATGTTAGGCATCTTAATTAAAATGTGTCTTGGAGAATTCCTCTTCATGTCTTGTCTGTTTGGAGTCCTCTGGGACCCTTGAATGTTGAGTGGGCTTTCTCTTGTTAGATAGGGAAAGTTTTCTTGAATAATTCTGTTGAAGATATTTCCTTGCCTGAACTGGCCTCTGCCCTCCCATCAGTGGCAGCAGTTCCCAGGTATCTGCCAGAGGCCTGGCCCCACCCACAGTTGCAGTCCCGAGTGGGCTTCTGGAAGTGAGCTAGGTCAGTTTGCCCTAGAAGTGTGTCTGCCTGTGTGTGTGTGGGGGGGGGGGTTGTGGAGAGAAGTGCACCCAAGGATCGGGTGCTGGAGGGAGTTGGCCCCACTGGTTGGGAGAGGTGCTCTGCTGGAAAGGGCTCGCGAAGCACCTGCAAGCAGATAATGGCAATGGTGGGACCTTGGGGTGGAGTAAGGGCGGCTCTCTTTTCCTCTGTGGATCAGAAAGCTGCTGGGGACCCCTGTCCGGGCTGGTGCCGGTGCTGGGGAGAGGGTGGGCTTGGGTTCAGGGTCAGCTGGGGTCCATGGTTTGGATCCCAGCTGGAAAATCAAACGTTTATGGAGAGAGTACTGGCGAGGCTGCTACTCGTCTGCCATCATGCTCTACCCCCCACCAGGTTTGTACTTAAACAGAGGTCTTTACTGTTAGGGTGTTCTGTCCCCAGACAGGCTTAGATCTTTACCTGTCTGGATCCCTCTATATGTGACTGTTTAGTCTTAGAGCCACCTCATAGGCCCCTGTCCTGAGACTGGTAGGCTGCAGTAGAAACAGCCCCAGCACCCCCAACTATAGAGCCAGTGTCTTCCCACTTGGCAGTGGCGTGTGATCCCTGGTACTCGCCGAGACCGCCTGTGCCCTCTTGGCAGGTACCCGTCTGATCCGGCCTCTATCGAGATACCCAGGTATCTGCCTGAGGTCTGGCCCTGAAACCAAGCTAGGTCAGTTTGCCCAAGGATAGCGTCTGCCTGTGTATGTGGGGGGGGGGTCATGGAGAGAAGTGCACCAGAGGATCTGGTGCTGGAGGGAAGGGGCTCTGTGAGGGAAAGGTGCTCAGCCAGTGGCACAAGCTCGGGAATCAGCTGGGAGGAGACAATGGCAGGAGCTTGATGTGGGGGTGGGGGCGGCTCTCCGTTCCTCTGCGGAATAGAGAGCCTCTGGGGATCCCTGTCTGTGCTGGTGTAGAAGCTGGGGGGAGGGTGGGTTTGGGTTGAGGTATGGCTGGGGTCTGAGGTTTGGATCCCAGCTGGAAAATCAAACCTTTACAGAGAGAGTCCTGGCAACGCTGTTACTCGTCCACCAGCTTGCTCCATCCCCCGGTGAATTATATTTTTGATGCTAGGACTTTGTTCAGGATTTTTGCATCTGTGTTCATCAGGGATATGGGTCTTTAGTTTTCTTTTCTTGTTGCATCCTTTCCTGTTTGAGAATTAGGGCGATGCTAGCTTCATAGAAGGAGTTTGGGAGTTTTCTCTCTTTTTCTATGCTCCTAACAAGTCTCAGAAAGAGTGGTTTCAGTTCTATGATGAAGGTTTGGTAGAATTCAGCTGAGAAAGTATCCATTCCTGGGCTTTTCCATTTGGGGAGGTTCTTGATTACATTTTCAATTTCTGTGGATGTGATAGGTTTATTTAGCAAATTTATCTGCTCTGGGTTAAGCTTAGGTTATTGGTAGGTGTCCAAAAATCCATCCATTTCTTCCAGGTTTTCTAATATTGTGGAGTAGAGTTGGTGAAAGTATGACCTGATGATACGTCCAATCTCTTCAGGGTCTGCTGTAACTTCTCCCTTATCATTTCTGATTTTGTTGATTTAGGCCTTCTCTGTTCTTCATTTGATTAGATTGGCCAGGGTTTTGTCAATCTTATTAAATTTTTCAAAGAACCAACTCTTTATTTTTTAAAATGTTTTCTTCATTTCTAATTCATTAATCTCAGCTTAATCTTAATTATTTCCTTTCATCTTGAGCTTGTATCTGGCTTTATGTGGGTACTGAGGAATCAAACTTGGGTCACTAGGTTTTGTAGGAAAGCACTTGAACTGCTGAACCTTCTCTCCAGCACCATCATGTGTTCTGTTCCAGCAATGTGAGCACAACAGCAACAGTAACCCATTGTATCATGTCGCATCCATGAATCTGTGTTTGGTCACCAGTCACTGACCTTCATACGCCCCTTGGAAAATACTTCATTCTGGTCATAACATCACATTTTTCCTCTTAGACACAATAAACAGTTCATAGTCACAGGGTTCCTTAAGCCATAGTTTCTATATTGAGTGTCCAGTATTTATAATCAACTGCTTCATTTACTTTTGGTCAATTTTAAATGTTGGGCATTCATTTGTTGGGCTGTGAGAAGGCTGTGGTTTTGTTAGACCAACAGCATAAAGCAACAATTTTTCTTTTCCTGATCCTATAGTTGTCTGGGAGAGGTGACACACAGCAAGACATAATGATACAAAAGGTAGCAGCTGCCCAAGGCAGTGGGGTACCAAAGCCAAATGATTAAACCGCTCAGTAGCATTGCCCAAAGACAAAGCAGGAAGGAAAATGTTTTGAATGCTTACTGCTACAGGGAAAAGATCCCTTCAGAACACAGCTCACACATACTATATGTTTTGTCTCTCAATCCCCATTCTCTCCCCACACTTTCACTTAATAATTAAGAGTTTGTCGAGGGCAGAATGAGAGCTTTTCAAATGATTGTTTGCTGGGTTAAATGACTATACTGAGAATTCTTTCAGGCAAACATATCAACTCTGTTGGAAGATTAAAGGGGGCTCTATGTTTTCTGTCTTTCCATGATCAAGTTACCTTTGTCTCAAGCAACACATCTGAAATACACATTCATTTTCCTGGTTCATGTTATCTATTGTTCTAATTGAGTATATTCATGATGAAGACAGTGAAATGCATTACAAAGAGTTGAATTTTTTCGAGTAATTATAATTGATTGATGGATTGATCCTAAAGCTGAGGTGCAGATTCATGACATGGGAAGTCTGTGCATAGATTCACACAGTGAAGTCTGTAACAATGTCCTCATTTTGATTAACAGTTAGAGTAAAGGGAGAATACTGTGTGGAGTCTTATACCTCACCTTCTTCCAGAATGCATCACTTCTTTGTTATCTTTGCCTTCATAGCAGCTCTCCCCAGAGACCTCAGCAGTTCTTCACCTGCTCCCTCCTGTGAGAGCCTTCAGCCTCAGTGGGGTTGGAGAAAACAGGACATGTTTGCTTTAATAGGCTGAGAGGGAAACATTAACAAGTTAAACATGGTCTTTTAGAAGCATGAAAGCATCATGTTCTAAATACAGAAATGGCTAATCTTGCAGTACAATATTGCAATCACCTGTGTATAGAATCAGCCCAGCCCTTGTGCTGGGCTCAGCTGCCTCCAAAAGTGTCCTCTCTCCTGTGATTTCGGTCTGCATGGGCAGTCTCAACTTATTTTAGTCTCTCAAAGAAAGAAGATGTTAAATTTCCCCAATGGCTTAGCAAGATTCTTGCTGTGCAAATGTTGACAATGTGCTTATAAGCACATTTAAATACCATCCTATTTTCCTATAGTATGTGACTCCTGGGGGGGGAAACACATAAATTGCTTGTTGTGTGTGTGTGTGTATGACAGAGAGAGACAGAGACAGAGAGTATGTGCTCATGTGTATGAGTGTGTATATACATGCTCATGTGTGTGAATGTGTGAATGCATGTGTGTGTACATGCTCATGTGTGTACATCCTAGTGTGAGTGTTTGTGTGTTTGTGTGTGTACATGCTCATGTGTGTACATGCTCATGTGTGTGTATGTGTGTACATGCTCATGTGTGTGTATGTGCTCATGTGTGTCATTGTGGGCATGTGCATGCCACAGCATGCATGTGGAGATCAGAGAATATCACCAGGAATTAGTCTCTCATTTCCAATATTTACCACTGCATTCATTAGGCTAGCTGAACCATGAGCTTCTAGAACATTCTCCTGTCTCTCTGCCTTTCTTCTCATTATAGACCCACTGGGATTATAGATACCCACATGTCTGCCACAGTGTTCTGAGGATCCAAACTCAGGTTCTTACACTTGATCTGCTGAGCCCTGACTTGCATTTTCTTCAGGAAGATGATTTTCACTTGGACTGCCTCTTCATGTCATCCTCTCCAAAATTCCATTGTATAATTTACAAATTTTAAAACCCTCGTTTCTTAGTTTTCCCCTTTATAATGCCTAAAGTCTGCCATCACTCACCATTAGCCATTCTCTGAATCAATATATTGTCTCTATGAAGGAACTGTTTTAAGTCCAACAGAATCTACATAAAGAATCTCAAAGCCCACAGATAATTGATTGGTCAGTGATTCACTGTCATTGGGACACTCCTACCAAGCACACCCTGTGTTATCCCTATGACAACAACCATACCAAGAAATCACAGCAGGTCTAAAGGGCACCCTGTTTCCTCATCTGGGAGAGGAGGACCAGGAGGAGGCTTAAGAAATGAGAACCCCTGGAAGGCTGCCCTCCACTTATTTCACAGCTCCTGGCAATGCCGAGTTTCTATGTCAAAAACATCACATACCATCTAGACTCTTGTCTATATTCTTTTTTTTTAATATTTTATTTATTTATTTTCAAGCAGAGAGAGAGAGAGAGAGAGAGAGAGAGAGAGAGAGAACACCAGCGCCACCACCTTGTGGGTCTGGCTTATGTGGGTCCTGGGGAATTGAACCGGGGGCCGTAGGCACTGGAGGCAAGTGCCTTAACCGCTGAGCCATCCCTCCAGCCCTTGTCTACATTCTTGAGACTCTCTAATGTAGGTTCTGTTTAATATATATATATACATATATATGTATAATTTGATATTGTTTATATAACATTAAGTGAAATTAAGTATAAATGTCCAACATATCCCATCTTGAATACCATATCCTAAATCAATTGTATAATAACTCAATAAATATTTGTGTTTTAATAGAGCATGTCATTAAAGGCCATTTAAAACAAGCAACTGAAGGATACTGAATCTTTAAAATTATATATATATGTATATATATATATATATATATATATATATATATATATAATTTACAAAAACAATTGGGCATTCTCTTTGTTATGGTCATTAAAAGAAGATCATGGTCATAAATTTTGCTAAAATTGTATACTTTAACAATGTATATAAGAAGACAGTATTTAACATTTTTACAAAATTTATTTATTTGTAGTTTATTGAGACTTTTTTTCTAGATAGAGGATAGATCAATAGGTAGATGATAGATAGATAGACCACTGAGATTGGGTAAATAGCAAAAGTATGAGTAATTCCTGTTTGTTTTTCCTCCTTTTGCTTTTTATATGAAAGCATAAGCTAGTTTTTTATTTTATTTTTTAATATATATTTATTGTCCATAATGAGTTACATTATTTAGTGGGCAAACAATGAGTTGTTATTCCCAATTCCCCAATACCCACCCTCCCCATCCCCAATCATCTGGATATCCTCCTCCATGGACCATCTGGATCAGTCCTTGGGGCAGGGAACCATGGATAGCCTAGGACTCAGCCTGGTTCCACAGGCCCTAGTGTATGGTTACTGAGAGGTGGCATGCCTCTGGATAGTCTCCCCCACCATGGCTCTCACAATCTTTATGCCCCCTCTTCTGCTTAGTTCCCTGAGTCATGGTGGGTGAGTATTAAGGCTGCTTTAATGTTATGAGCTTAGGGGTCTTTGTGTTGAAAATTTTTGGTTTCTGTCACACTGGCTTATCCTGTGTTGATTGAATGGCTGTAGCTGTGGGTCCCTTGTTTGTCCTGTCATTCTCTATGGGATTCCATATGGATCCTCCATGATATGGCTGTGGTGGCTCATCTCTTGCCAGGATCTCAGCTATCTGCCTACGGTTGGATGGTAGGATTAGATGGGCCACAGCTCTCTCACTGTATCCTGAAAAATACAGAAACATTCTCCATTGGAGAGTGAGATCAGTCTAGGTTAACAAATATACACAATTCTGGATTACCAAGATTATATTTTTAGTAGCCTCCCTGTCAATCGCTCCAATAGTGCATCTTTTCTTGTGAGCCCAAGAGTACGGGATCTATCACCCTGAATCCCCAGTTCCAGTCAAGGGCTCCCCTTCCCTAAATGGAATATTTGGCTGAATTTAAAAGCTGTTGATTGTCTCCCCCAGGCCGAGGCTCCTCCATTGCACGAGTGCTCCTTTCTTGGTTCACTGTTCTCTCCCAATAGGAGGTATGGTCAGCCTATTCATGGCCGCAGACTGTGTTTCATGCCAGTGGTCTCTGTTTACTCCAGCTGTCATTGATCAGCTTCCTCTAGCAGCTTGTGCAGTGCCTTCCAGCACTACACTAGTTACCACCTGAGGGCTGGTTACCATTCCGGACCTTGAAGGGTCTCTCGATGCTGATTGATGGCATTCTGTGGTTTCTTCAGTAACAGGGTTTTGCCTCAGGCCTGGGGAGGGCATTCAAGGGCTTTGACAGAATTCTGTTTTGTTTTTGGAACCTCATGGGTCACTTGGGTCAATAGCTCAGTGAGGGACGGAACAGGTCACTGGGACCAGGGGTTGTCAGACTGATCAATTTTTCACAGGCTTAGACTCTCTCCCCTACTAATGCCCCTCTTGTCAGTCAACGCCCACTACTTGCTCAATAGATTACAGTATGCTCGTGAGGATTTTATGTTTTTGAACCTAATTTGGTTTAGCTCCATGCTTAAGCCATTCCCCTCCCCCCATCCCTTACCCCTCATTCATAACCTCTCACTTCTTTCTACTAGTCTGCATAGAGTTTACGGTTATCCTGGTTAAGGACTGCATATGATGGAGAGTATACAGCGTTCAATTCTCCGATCTTTTGAGTGTTCACTTAGTAAGATCTGCTCAAAGTCAGACCATTTTTTCATAAGCTAGTTTTGAAATAAATATACTCTGAACCCAAATTTTAAAAGAATGGTTTGTCTTAACATAAAGATGTCTGACAAAGATGGAGGTCTGAATTCCTAAGAAACAAAAGGCATCCATATGTCCCCTAGGCAAGTGCAGTGGTTTCTTTCCAGGCAACAGGAGGCTCAGGGCTCTTTGAGGGAGCTGAGTGTTGAGGGTGCCACCCTTACAAACAAGTCCTAGTAGGCTGAGCAGCTGAGACATGCTGAACCATGTAGAAGACGGGGTGACAGGCAGGAGGCACCTCTGTAAATGTTGTATGCCAGGGAAAGGAGTTCAAATTTTGGACCAACGGTATGTGGAACACTTTTTAAAAAAGAAAAGTAATCTTTTAGGGTAACATTTTTATATCATGGTGAGTCTAAGTCAATGGAGCAAGAGCAGAGGTTTTGCAAATGAAATTCAAGATAAGTTGATTGGGTAAGCCTCAATGAGAAAGTGACACTTGAAACCGACACTGTAAGGTGGCCACGTGGCTGGGATGTTCAAATGATAGCAAAGAAGCTTATGCTGCCGAAGATTAGGGGACATAGTTGAGGGACAGGGGACAGAAAAAAAGGCACAGACTCTGTGACCTCCAGAAGCCTTTGTAGTAATGTTTAATGTTTACCTTAACTCTAAAGGAACTAGAGATTCATGGTTGGTTTGATCGAGGGAGGGAAATGATCTTACATTTTCAAATGATCAAGCTGGTTATTATTGGGAACTAGACTCAGAAACCACAAAATCACAGCATCCAGAGGACAGAAATGGCCACTTTAATCAGGGCGACAGAACAGAGTCAGATTGTATATAGACTTCCAAAGCAAAACCCGAAGCATCTTCTCGCATATTGGATCTACAGTGTGAGAGAAAAATCGAAGAATGAGTCTAGGTTTGAGATTTATAGTCTTGAAGGATGGTTCTAAAAAACAAAACTGATAGAATGAATATAAACTACAAAGAAGACTTATGACATTGGCTTATGGTACAGGCTGAGTAGTCCAGCAGTAGCTGTTGGAAGGCTGGAGAGCCTGAGAAGCCAGTTGTTGCTCAGTGAACAAAGCTGGGCACCTCAGCATTCCCACTCTGTTGCTGAAGTCCTGAAAGATTCCTGGAGAGCCATAGTTCTTCAACCCATGTGAGAAGGATGGGGAAGCTTGGTTCCCATGTCAGTGAAGGATGATACCCTTACCAGCAAGAGCAAAGGCAGCCAGACTAAGGCCCTGCCTTTTCTTAGAACCCATTAATGCATAGGCTGCTGCTGGGAGGGCTGTCTACTCTATGGGACCACCTCCCCTGCACCCCTAAACAATCCTTCCTATAAATCCCCTTGATTGCTGATGGCCCACATTAACAATAGAGATTAACCAGGACAGAAGCAGAGCCTGCAGAGAGTCAGGCATTAGAGAGCAGAGTAGGTCCAGTTCAGAACATGTGAGATGTCACATGCCTGGTGGGTAGTTGCACAATGATAGAGCTCCAGACATTGAGGGATGAATTAAAAATAGATATTTGCACAACTTTTTAAAAAATATTTTATGTATTTATTGAATTTGAGAGAGAGAGAGAGAGAGACAGAGGCAGAGACAGAGAGAGAATGGACGTGCCAGGGCTTCCAGCCATGGAAAACGAACTACAGACACATGGGCCACAAATTATCACATACTTCTGTTTCTCTTTTATGTTTTTTTCTCTGCTCTTTCTTTAAATGAATTAACCAATATTGAACTCCTCTTAATATTTTTGACAAGTGTATAATGAGAAAAGTTTAGCGATATAGTAATTAGAAGACGAGAATAAGAACTGATAATACAGATGAAATTAATGTCACAAAAATATAGGAAAATTAGAGCTCATAAATACAAATGATATTTACAAATAAAGAATATATGTTTCATTTTAAAAAATTTAAATTACAAGGACAGAGAAATAATTCCAATCCCTATATTTAAAACTTATTTTTTAGAAAGTGTGTCCAATAACATTTCTTTACTCAAACATATCACTTCTAAAGTCATCCTTCAACCACTTGTCCCAACATGGCCATCTCAGAGTAGAAAACACACCCTGTCCAACTTAAAAGTCTCCCTAGTCCTTACAGGCACAGTACTGTTTAACTGAGTTCCTAAAATACCAGAAAAACCTTTACATACTTCCAGCAAGCAGAGCAGCAGTACAGATTAAGTGTTACTAATACAAAAGGGAAGAATGGAGCATACAAAGAATTATTAGAACAAAACAAGAGCAATCCCAGCAGGGCAAGCTCCATGTCTGGCATCTGGGACTTGTGATGAAATCTTCAGAGCTCCCCAGCACTTGGGGGCCACACTCCTCCAGATTGCAGCTTTTATCCATTGCTGTCCTATTGTCCAGGCATCGTTTACATCCTGTGGTCTCCATCGTACTTTATAATCCACCTTCATAGTTTCATGCAGCGATCTCTCAGATCCTTCTTGCAGGGACTCAGACAGAGCTGTGACCTGGAACTGTGGTGGCAGAGCCTACGAACCCCTAGTATCACATCTTTTATGCCTCCAAAACTAGTATCACATCAATAATGGTTCCAAGTTCCACTGCCAGCATAGGTTAAAGCCTGCCCACCGTGGTCCTTGGTGAAACAAGTTATTAGTCTCCTCTGAAACTGCTTGAGCCTGATCTCCACTATCTACATTTCTTTCTGCCTTCTTGTCTTCCAAGGTGGGGGAGGGGAGCAGGTGTCCAGAATGGCTCCAAAAGGCATTGTAGGGCTCCACTCCTCTATTCACAAAGTTCCAAACTCTTCCACATTCCACATGGTAAGATTTACCATAGCAATGGCTCCAGCCCTACTCTTAGTACCAATTTTCTGTATTAGTTACATTCTTTTTGTTGTGACAAAAAACATATGACCAGAAGCAATTTGAGGAAGCAAGGATTGATTTCCACCTACATTAGAGGTTATAGACTATCGTGGAAGGGAAGGCATGGTGGCAGGAACATGAAGCAGCTCCTCACATTGTGTCAGCCATCAAGAAGCAGAGAGTGCTGAATGCTGGTGTTCAGACATCTTTCTCATTTTTAAACAGTTCAAGACCCCAGCCCATGGCATGGTGCTGCCCACAATTAAGGTGGTCTTCCCACTTGGGTCTGTCTAATTTTGATAATCTCTAGCAGGTCAGCCCAGAGGCTAGTTTCATAGAGGATTTTAGGTCCTGTTAAGTAGACAGTTAGTATAAACCATCACAGCATAGTTATATAAATTGATTAGGAGAAGACACAAGATTGGAAGTAACTAGAAATAGAAACCGGTGAATCCTTGAGGCTCTAGTGTTAAGCATATTCATTTGTTAACAAAAGCATTCAATCTATTGGGATCAAGTTTGAAATTTTAAAATAGTCCAAATTCACATTCCATACTCATTATATTCTGTGGTGCCAAGGGGGAAGGGTGTGACTTTAACACTTGCACTTCTGTCTTTCTAATGAATTCTCAGTTGTCTCTCTATATCTCACTGTTGCACTATGTAACTTTGATTCCTTCAAGCCACCAAAGAATTGCTCATGTAAGACAATGTGCATGGCAAAGCTTTACCAAAGCATAGAGTGTAAAGATATATTAGGAAGGTTCCTAACTTATGACCCACAAATTCCACAGGTAGATATTTCTTGAAGAGAAGTAAAAATAAATGTTCACAAAAAGCTCTGTAAAAGAAATGTTCCTGGCAGTTTTATCATAGTAACTGAAATTTGAAGGCAATAGGAATTTCCTTCAACAAATAAGTTGTGGCGTCATGGGAGAGTTTTGCAACAATAGCCCTCAATGGATGTTGACATTGGATGGTAGGAAATAGAAACCAGAGACTTTAGAAGCAGAGCCTTCGATTTCTCCTCTTTGAACCTTCAATGGCAATGCGAAGGAGATCTGAAATGAGTGGGAGAAGCTCTCTCTCTCTCTCTCTCTCTCTCTCTCTCTCTCTCTCTCTCTCTCTCTCTCTCTCTCTCTCTCTCTCTCTCTCTCTCCCCTACAAGCCATGAGATGCCTCTGTGGTGTGCATGCTAAACCATTCAGATCATCCTTGTTTGGGCTTCTAAATCTGTTCCTCCATAGCTCAATACTATTCTCTACATTCAAATTCAAAGATACATGAAGTTAATTTTAGGAATTTTTTCTGTTAATTCACTCTGGTTTTTAGAATCTTCTATACCTTGCTTTTGAGAGTGTTTCTGTTTGGCTAAATTAACAATACTGTGATGTGGTTAAAAAAAAGCATAGTGTTTTGGTTCTGAGATATAGGTTTCAATTCTTTCCTGGTCATCATAGAAAACATCCCCTCAGTTTTTCAAAGCCTCAGTTTTCTTCTCATATATCACAACAATGATTAAAACTTCTCTTTTTAATTTATGACTATAACCATAAAGATGTTATCACATGGCAAAAATATTGTGAGTACTTCCAAAATACCAGTTATCACTATGAATATTAATCACATTCCTACCTCCTGCCTGTCAACAGGATTTGAAGGTTCAGCTAAATTATTTCCAATTATTATTAAAGTGATGATTTCACATGAAAATCTCTGAAGTGCCCACAGTTTGCATGCAGAATTCACCATAAACATAATAAGAACATTCTCTAAGCTTTTGGTGGTACATTATCGTTTCCCCTCAAGGTGCTGTCATAATTCCATTAAATATCTCACTTCCATTGAAAATATTGTTTTTCAGTTTTTCTACATTTTATTGTAATCTAACAATAACATACAAGAGTCCCCTATGACATGATAGGCTACAGGTTTTTTGTTTTGTTTCATTTTTTAAACATTTATTGTCAATAACTAGATACATTGTATGAGCAAATCTTGTGATGGTACCCACATTTCCCTCCTCTCTACCCAACCCACTGGGAGCCCTCCTCCGTGGGCTTACTGGATCAGTCCATGGGATAGGAGGTTTTGAATTGCACCAGAGGTAGCCTGTTTTTTTTTTCTTTTTCTTTGCGTGTTGTTGTTGAGGAGACCAATGACTCTGGTTTTCACTTCCACCAAGGCTCTTACAGTCCTGCAAGTCCAGAAGAAATGGGACTGTCTTGCTGTAGATGTAGTTATGTCCTTCAAATAATGAAGGTCCACACTACTCATTTAGAACCAATGATGCCATTACTATACTTGAACATTGTAGCCTGCCAAGAGCTGAAAGATGACATAAAGAGCAAGATTTAAGGAGAAACACTAAAAGTCTATTGACAAGATTATCTTCTAGGTCAAAACTGATGTCTCCATTATTGCTATTTTTCAGAGGTAGGCTTGTACAGAGCCACGTACACACTCATAACATCATCTCGTGTGCAATTTCTTGACTGTACTATGGTTTCAAGTCCCAGGTGCATTTCATAGTCTAGGTTTTCCTTATCTCATTAATACATCACTGAAAGGGATATAAATGGAGAGTGCATCCGGTTCTGGTCGACAATGTGGACTAGGAATCACCTGGTAAACAACCTGCCCATCTAGTGAAATACCTTAGTAAAAGACCTTTATTAGTACCACTGACAGAATCATATCAGAAGCTTTCACTGAAGTGATCTAAAATTATGTAAATATAATAGGATGAAAAAGAGCAAGTAAAACCATTAGCAATTTAAAAGAGTGCTTTGTGAGCATATAACATCCTTCCATTCAAAGTGCTTCTAAAGAAGCCTAGAGTCACAGCAAATGAGCTGAGTTCTGAACAGAAAATCATTAGTTTGATTGAAACACAAAATTCCTTCATTTAAATATGAGATAATTTCAAATTAAAAAAAAGTTTTCCACCACCTCCTGATCTCCACCTAGAGCCAAAAAAAAGGTGAGTAATAATTCCATCTTCTATTAGCAGAAAAACTACTGGGCACTTCACAATTAGCCTAAAGGATGAAAAGAAAAAAGTCTTTGTTCTTCAGAAAACATGTATAATAGTTTGTTTAAATAGCCTAAATATTAGATTCTCTATTAATTTTTTTGTTGTGAGATAATTGTGGATCACATATAAAATAAGAAATCCAATGTATCTTTTACCAGTTTCCCAAAGAGTAGCATCAAGAGAGCGACATATCACCAGGAAGTAGCAGCATGTTGCTATTGCTGTGGTAGCATCTGGTTTCTGAAGGTTCCTCACCTCAGGGACCCTGTGTGTTTTCTGTATGGCCATACCCTCATCCCTCTGACCTTCACCCCTTCTTAGCAACCACCGGTCTATCCCCCATGCCTATAATTTTGTCACGTAAAGAATACTATTGTCACCTGGGTATGGTGGCATATGACTGGGACCCCGGCACTAGGGAGGCTGAGGCAGAAGGTTCTAAACTTGCAGAT
Organism: Zapus hudsonius; assembly: GCA_004024765.1. NCBI lineage: Eukaryota > Metazoa > Chordata > Mammalia > Rodentia > Dipodidae > Zapus > Zapus hudsonius. Next base: position 31,423 of record PVHP010011676.1, read on the forward strand.
AGAAGGGCCTAGGCTACATAATGAGACTGTGTCTCATACAGGCCAACAAGCAAAAATTAATATAAAAGTTGATAAAAAAATTTTGGAGTTGGCTTTTTCAAAAACTAAAATTGTCTGGAAATGACTGAAGTTGTTTCCTCTGTCACTGAGTAGTACAGTGCACTAATTGCACTAATTGCTCCTGCACTGAAGCCTGGGTTTTAGCTCTTGTGAGTAAAGGTTCTAAGAACACCAAAGCTTGGGTTTTTTTTTTTTACTGTTGTACAATTTTATTTAACAAAATGTTTAATATTAAAATGTATGATTCAGTCCTTATGCTACAGTAATGGGTTTTATGTGCACATGTCCCCATTTCTCTGGAATAAATGCCAGAGTGAAATTCATGGGTTGGACAGTAATTGCATGAGCAATTTTTAAAGAAAGGTAACCATTTTCCAGGATGACTATACATAAATATTTCTATTCATGCTTTTAAAATTTTGTCATATATTGGTATACATTTATTATGAGTGATCTTGCTTGGGTTTCCTCAGCTTGCTGAATTTAGAAGTTTGTGAGTTTTTTTTAAAAATCAAATTTAAGAAGTTTTCAGTCATTACTTCATCTAACACTTTTTAGGCATTGCTTTCTTTCTCCTTTCCTGTTGGGACTCCAGTGACAGGGGTCAGCTCTCCAACTGCCTGCACGGGTCCCCGAGGCTCTGCCCATGGCTCTCAGCTGCTGCTTCCATTCTGCTTTCTCGTCTTCATGCTTCCTGTCTTTGTCCTCGCCTTCAGTCTGTAGATGAGTTTTTGTTTGTGGATAATTTGATTTTTTTTCATTTCTAAATTTCCAGTTTTTTCACTTTGGTTCTTCTTCTAATTATTTTCTGCGACTTTCTAGTTGTCCCTCTTTTTTTCCATTTATTTCAACTGTTTATAACTGGTTGTCGAAGCATTTTATGACAACTAATTTCAAATATTTGTGTTTTTATTTTTACAAAAACAAAGAGTGTAATTTCCCCTACCACATGTCTCCTTCCCCTCCTTTTTTGTCCCCCTATGATTAGTCCTCTTAGTTTCTCTATAAAATTTCACTTATACTGTCATTTGGCAGGTACACATGTGATTTTATATGACTCCATAAAACCAAGTACCCACAAATGAGAAAAAACCTATTTGTATTTCTGAAACTGACTTAGTTACTATGATTACCTCTAGTTGCATCCATTTTTTTACAAACAAAATAACTTCATTCTTGTTTATGACTGAAAATATTCCATTGTGTATATATTTATATATGTATATATATAATATTACATAATATATAACATATATTATATATACCACATTTTCCATATTCATTACCCATTGGACACCCAGGTTGATTTTATAACTTAGATATGTGGTTTATTGTTATATATATTATATTATATATAATATTATATGTATATAACTTATTGTTTCAATAAGTATTGATATGCTATATTGACTTGGAGTCATATGGTAGATTTATTTTGGATATTTTTTTCAGAAACCTCCGTAATGCTATCCACAGTACATGGCTAGTTTACACTCTCCCCAGCAGTGTAGATGCGTTCGCTTTATCCACATTCACACCAGCATTGTTTCTTGTTAGTTTCCTTCATGTTAGCCATTCTGACTACGACGTGATGGATCTCAGTGCAGCCTTGATTTGTATTTCTCTAGTGACTAGTAAGATCAAGCAGTTTTTATGTTTTCTGACCATTTGTGTTTCATCTTTCAGAGACTGTGTACATTTCACTAGCTCATTTACTGATTCAGTGTTTGTTTTCTTGTTTAGTTTTGTGAGTTTTTTTATATTCTAGACATTAATCTTCTGTCAAATGTATAGTTGGTGAGTTCTTCCTCCATTCTGTAGGCTGTCTCTTTACTCAATTACCTGATTCCTTGGCTGTACAGTTTTAAAATTTCATAAGATCCCATCTGCCTATTGTTGGCCTTACTTTCTGAGTTCTTGTTTTCCCTGATTTTCCTGTATTAGTTTGCATCTGACATCGAGGTTTTGATCCTTTTGGACTTTCTTTGCATGTAGGGAAAGAGATAAGGCTCGAGTTTCATTTTTATGCATGTGGCCACCCAGTTTTCCTGGCACCATTTGTTAAACAAACTGTCTTTTCCTCAATGTAATTTTTGCATTTTGTCAAAAATCAAGTTGCTGTAGCTGTGTGGGTTCATGTGGGCCTTTTATTCTATCCCATTAATCTACATGTCTGTTTCTGTGTCTTTGCCACTGCTCTGTAACTTGAAATTAGGTATGGTAATAGTTCCAGCACTATTTTTTTCTCTTATCCTGTTTATATGTGTGCATGTTTATATGTGTGGCATGTGTGTGTGCATGTGTGTGTGTGCATTCATGTGTGTGTGCATATGTTTGGAGGCCAGAGGTCAGCATCAGGGGTCTTCCTCGGTTGATCTCTACCTTATGTGTGATTGTTTTTTGTTTTTGTTTTTTATTTTTGAGACAGGGTCTTTCAGTGAACCTAGAATTCTTCAATTGAGCTAGACCATCTTGCCAATAAGCCCTAAAAATCTGCCTGCCTCTGCCTACCCAGCAGTGGATTGGAGGTGCTTTCCACCACACCAGACTTTACATGGGGCTGAAAATCTGAGCTCAGGCTCTCAGGTGAGCACAGCAAGCACTTTACCCACTGAAAGTCCTGCTCAGCCCTGCCAACATTATTCTTTTTGTTCAGGATTGCTTGACTGTCTGAGACCTTTTTAGCTTCCCAATAAATTGTAATATTGTTTTTATTTTTTTTTCTGTTTCTATGAAGAAGGGTATTGGAATTTTTATGGGGATTGTATTGAATATTTATATTGTTGTTGGCAAGTTAGCCGTCTTAACAATATTGGTTCTTCTCATCCCTGAATAGGGGAATCCTTTCATCCTCATGTGTCTTTTTCAAGTACTTTCTCATGTGTTTTATGTTTTCAATGCGGAGGTCTCCTGTTTCTTTGGTTCGGTTTATTCCAGTGTTGTTGGTGGTCTTCTTTGTTTTTTTGTTTGTTTTTGCAATTTTGAATAGGATTGTTTCTTTGGTTTCTTCCTCAATTTGTTCATTATTAATATATAGAAATGCTATTAATTTTTGTATATTAATTCCTTTAATGCAAGCATTTTCTGGTGGGATCTTTAGGATCTTCTATGTATAGAATCATATTATTGCAAATAAGGATTTTTCTTTACTCTTTCCTTTCCTAATTATATCTCTTTTACTTGCTTTTCTTGTCTTATTACTCTAGGGAATATTTTCAGCACTCTGTTGAATAATAATGGAGAAAGCAGACTCTCTTGTGGCTCTGCTTTCAGTGTTTCACTGTTTAGTATCAGGGCAGCTAAGGTTTACCATATCTAGCATTTACTATGCTGAGCTATGTTCCTTCTAGTCCTAGTTTCTTCATGGATTTTATCATTAAAGGATGTCAGATTTTTGTCAAAAGTCTTTTCTGAACCTGTTGAGATTAATTCTGACTTTAATCACCTCTGTTTTTTGCTGTCACTGTCATTTTATTGACATTGAGATCTCTGTATCCTTGGCTTAAATATGCTTTAATTGCAACATGGGTGCTTGGTCTGTTAGACTCAGGGTCCTAACTCAGGTTTCTGGTTTGAATGATGCCTCCCATAGGGCTTTGCTGAGGGAAGGGACCATTTCAGTGGAATGGAGCTGGAAGCACTGGCTCCTTTATGCCCACCCCCCCCCATAAATTCTAAAGGGTAGAGCCTGTCACCAGATAGCGAACTTCCTGCATGTCGACCACAGAAAGAGGCCAGAGAGTGTCATGGCTGCTCCCAGGTGGCTTTTCCGGAGTCCACAAAGAATCAGTGCCCCACTGCTGTTGGGCATTGATAAGAAGTCCTGCCTCTCTACCAGGCCTCCTTTGATACCACAACACTAGTGGGGAAAGAGATACCACCTTACTGTCGAGTAAGGTAAGAATTCGATTCCCCATGAGTCTTCACAGAGCCTGTGTGTGCACCTAAGGAGTTCTTGCTACTTCCCATCAGAAATCCAAGTGTAGGACTTCTGCCTGGCCTCATAGACCACATATCCTGGCTAGGAAGGAACATATGGTTACACTCTACTGGACTTGGAAAGTAAGGTTATGGCTTATTTGTCTTTCCTCTGGCATGGGCTGCAGAAGGGGGTACAGTTTGTTGAAATGCTTCATCTTGCTAGGCTGCTCTACTCCTAGTCCTCTGGAGTTAGTAGGCTTTTTGCAAGGACATTAAAAATCATGTTTGTGGGCATTTCTGAATTTTGAACATCTGAACTGCAAGTCTAGGGAAGGGAAGAAGGGGAGAGGAGGGGATAGAAGAGAGGGAAAGGAGGAGAAGGAGGGGAGGGAAGTGAAGGGTAGGAAGAAGAGGAAAGGAGGGAAGGAGAGGAGAGGGGAAGGGAAGGAAGGAAGGAAGTATGAAAGAGGACTTCATCCTATGCCCTTCCTTGGCTCTCAAGTTCCTTGGCAGGTCTGCCTCCTTTTCCTCCTTCAGAATCTTTTCCTGTATGTTACATGTATAAAGCTCAGGGATGTGAGTCATACTCAGTAGAAGATAGAAGGAAATAAATCCCCTCTATTATTCAATCTTCCTGGAAAAAGAACTTCAAAATACAATATTTTAAACACTAAGGTTGTTACAGTTTGATTATTAAAACTAAATCTTTCTAAATACTTGCCAAAAGGTTTCAGTTTCCTTTTATCTATTAACTTCTAAGTGAATTTCTGAGACATCCGATTGTAATTTGGTTTGTGGATGCAAAAAAAGAATTTTAATCTGATTTAGTTATGGAGAGAAAAATATTTACTTTCTGTCAGTAATGATATCAAGATGATATATAATTCTCTACCAGGTGAATTCATAGTGAACAAATCATATTAGGATATGAAGGTGAAAGAAGATTAAGAATAAAAGATTTAGACTCAGCTCTTTGACTGCCAAGTAGTAGGCAACCAGAACATTTTGTTTTTTCATGTGGATAATTGGGTGTTTGTTTAGTATAATGCCACATGAACATTCCATTATTTTAGCCATATTTAAGAAGCAATAAAAACCATGAAAATCATTTCTTTTTAATTGCCCAAGTTCACACCTCTATCAACAATAGAAACTGCTGTTCTCTACTTTGTGCCCCGATGCATCTCTTCAAACAGCCCAAGTGCCTCTGACCTGGCCCACCTCCTTCTTCCTATCCATAACCCATGTCACCCAGCTCTTGCCTGAGACCCTTTCAGGAGACTTCCTCCCCACCTCTCCTTTGCCCTTTCTCTTCTCTCTCAAAGCCATTCTGCCTCTCTGGGATTCACTGCAAGCATAACAGCCTATCTCCACTCTGGGAACGGATGACCAGCTCTTGGGGGATCTCGCACTCTTATCCAGCCTAAAGAATGAATTTTTTGGACTGGGGAGATTGCTGATTCAAGGTGCTTGCTTGAAAAGCCTGTGGGTCCAGGTTCCCAGTACCCACATAAAGCACACAGATGTGCACATTGCCACATGTGTCTGGAATTGTTGTAGCAGCAAAAGGCCCTCATGGCATGTCCATACATTTTCTCCCCAAACAAATAAAAGAATGAGTCGTGATTACTCCAGATACAAGGCGGAGTGAAGTGAAGAAGGAGGAGGCATCCAGGACTGGCATTCTCTGCTGCCAGAGGGGAAGGAAGAGAGGACTCCAGTGCAACCAGCAGCTTCCTACTGGGCAGGGTTGGGGTGGGAGGGAGTGGAAAGCACAGCTGAAAGCTAAGCTAGGCATTGCTGCAGGGAGGATTTCAATCCTCTGAAATGGTTTATGCTTCTGGAGGGTGCTCTTTCAATATATTGTGTAGATAAACAGCCACTGGCTGCACCCAGAGGCTGTTGGCCTAATCTACCTAATCTGCTGTAGTATGAAGCCCCAAACTTTCACCAGACACGACTACTATCTCAACACAGCACATCACTTTCCTACATGGTGATCTCCCTGTGGAAATAGAAGCATAAAAACTCACACATGTTCTTCCAAGAGCACTGTGGAGATTCCTTAATCACACATGAGTGTGTTGATTTTATTGCTGGTCACCTATACAGAATTCTCCCTTCCTCCTGACAACTTACCAAAATCTACTTCAAATTGCAAGGATGTGTGTCCCTTCTACAAGATGGGAAATCCTTTGAGGCTATGACTCTGTCTCTGACCAGGGGCAACACTGCCTTTTGGGGACATATGGCAAAGTCTGGAGATAGTTTTCACTGTGTCAGTGGTTGACTGTAAACTATAGCTTCCACCACAAAGAACTTCCCAACCGCACATGTCAGTTGTTCCAAAGGATTTGATCCCCTGGTTGAGTCCTTGGGCAATCCAGGTAACGATTAGCAAAGTTGCACATTATTAGAAACATTTGGTATTGTTAGAAATGATTTGAAATGTTTGTCTACTGGTAATTTTGATAAAGTATTATTAGGAAGTTAAAACTAAGTTAAAATTATAAGTATAAGAAAATTAGAACAGAGCTGGGTTTATGAATCTTGATGAATTTGGAACAAACAAATTTTCATTTGTATTTAGAAGTGACCAATTAAAAGCTACATTTCTCTTAATCAGAAAGCTTTTATACTGGAATGCAGCAGGATTTGCTTTTTTATCAAAGCAGCTCCCCTGATAGTTAGCAGATGCAACTGAATGCAATTACAAGATCACTGATAAGCAGGAGGCAGGTCCACGGCTGCATTCAGGGAGACGACACTTAATAATCTCCAATCTAGAGACATTTTAATGAAGAGTTGGAACTGACTCGCCCTGAGTCTCAGGATTCCCCCCCCATCAGTTTTCTTTTTTTTTTTTTAAGTCTTAAATGTATATTTATTGTCCATAATGAGTTACATTATTCAGTGGGCAAACAATGAGTTGTTATCCCCCATTCCCCAATGCCTGCCTCCCCATCCCCAATCAGCTGGATATCCTCCTCTATGGGCCATCTGGATCAGTTCTTGTGGCAGGGGACCCTGGATAGCCTAGTATTCAGCCCGGTCCTCCTGTCCCAAGTGTGTTGATACTGAAGGGTGCCATGCTTCTAGATAGTCTCCCCCACCACAGCTCTTACAATCTTTCCACCCCCTCTTCCGCATAGGTCCCTGAGTCGTGGTGGATGAGTATTAAGGCTGCTTTAAGGTTGTGAGTTTTGGGGTCTTTGTGTCAAAGATCGTTGGTTTCTGTCTCATTGGTTTATCCTGTGTTGATTTAATATCTGTGGCTGTGGGTCCCTCATTCCTCCGGTCCTTCTCTGCAGGATTCCATATGGATCCTCCACGGTATGACTGTGGTGGCTCCTCTCTTGCAAGAATCTCAGGTATCGGCCTATGGTCAGTTGGTAGGGTTAGATGGGCCCCAGCTCACTCACTGCATCCTGAAGAATACAAGCACAATCTCCATTGGAGAATGTGATCAGTGTAGTTTAACAAATATACACATTTCTGGATTACCTAGATTCTATTTTTAGTAGCCTCCCCGTCAAACACTCCCACAGTGCATTTTGTTTCAGGAGCCCAAGAGTATGGGATCCGGTAATTATCGCCCTGAATCCCAAGTTCCAGACAAGGGGGTCCCCCTCACTAAGTGGAAAATTGGCCGAATTTGAAAGCAGTTGATTGTCTCCCCCAGGCCCAGGCTCCTCCGTTGCACAAGGGCTCCTTTCTTGGTTTGCTGTTCTCTCCCAGGAGGGGGTGTGGTCAGCCTACTCATGACCTCAGATTGTTTTTCCTGTCAGCAGTCTCTGTTTACTCGAGCTGTTGTTGATCATTTTCCCCTGGCAGCCTCTGCAGTGCCTTCTAGCACACTAACTGCCTTCTGGGGGCTGGATACCATTCCAGACGTTGAAGGGTCTCTCGATACTGGTCTATGGCATTCTGTGGTTTCTTCAACAACAGGGTTTTGCCTCAGGCTTAGGGAGGGCACCCAAGAGCTTTGACAGAATTCTGTCATGTTTGAATCTCAACAGCTCACTGAGGGAAGGAACCAGTGGATGGAACCAGGGGTTGTCTGGCTGCTCTAATTATTCACAGGCTTAGATTCTCTCCCCTACCACTCATGGTCCCTCTTGCCAGAGGATGCTCACTACTTACTCAATAGGTTACAATATGATCGTGAGGATTTTATGTTTTTGAACCTAATATGGTTTATCCTCAAGTTTAAGCCATTCCCCTCCTCCCATCCCTTACCAATCATTCATAATCTCTCACTTCTCACTATTAGTCTGCATAAAGAACACGGGTATCCTGGTTAAGGACCATATATGAGGGAGTGTATGCGGCGTTCAATTCACTGTTCTTTTGAGTGTTCGCTTAGTAAAATCTGCTCGAAGTCAGACCATTTTTCCTAAATTTTGATATATCATTTTTCCTTTCAGCTGAGTAAAATTCCATCGTGTAAATATACCACAGTTTCTCTGTCCATTCCTCCATGGATGGGCATTTGGGTCGATTCAAATACTTGGCAATTATGAATTGAGCTGCTATAAATATAGTTGTACAAATGTTTCTGCGTCGAGATGTGCCATCTTGTGGATAGATGCCAAGTAGAGGGATAGCTGGGTCCATTGGTAGTTCTATGTCTACTGTGTTCAGGAGTCTCCACACTGCTTTCCATAGTGGTTGAACAAGTTTACAATCCCACTAGCAGTGAATGAGAGTTCCTTTTTCCCCGCATCCTCGCCAGCAACGATTGTTCTTGGTTTTCTTTATTATTGCCATTTTGACCGGGGTAAGGTGGTATCTCATTGTGGTTTTGATTTGCATTTCCCTGATGCTTAGGGATGCTGAGCACTTTCTCAGGTGAGAAAAGGCCATTTGTGTTTTCTCCTCTGTGAATTCTCTGTTGAGATCAGTGCCCCATTTTGTTAGGGGGCAATTTGGGTTTTTGCTATTAATTTTTTTGAGTTCTTTGTAGGTTTTGGAAATCAGGCCTCTGTCTGTGTTGTAGCTGGCAAAATCATCTCCCAATTTGAAGGAGGTCTATTGACTTTGAGAACGGTGTTTTTTTCTGTACAGAAGATTTTGAGCCTGATCAGGTCCCATTGGTTAAGTGACTGTTGCACTTTCTGGGCTACTGGAGATTTGCTCAGGAAGTTGTTCCCAACTCCTGTCTCATGTAAGATTCCTCCAACTTTTTCTTCCAGGGTGTTCAGGGTTACAGGTTTGATATTGAGGTCTTTGATCCATTTGGATTTGATCTGTGTGCATGGTGAGAGGAGTTGGTCTAATTTCATTTTTTTACATGTGTTTATCCAGTTTGTCCAGCACCATTTCTTGAAGATGCTATCTTAGGCCCAGCATAGATTGTTGGCACCCTTGTCAAAGACAAAGAAGCTGAAGTAATTTGCATTAAAGTCTGGGTCTTTGAGTATATTCCACTGGTCAGACTGTCTGTTTTTCTGCTAATACCATGCTGTTTTAGTTACTATAGCTTTGTAGTATGTTTTAAAGTCAGGTATGGTGATACCTCCTGCATAATTTTTTCTGCTCAGAAAAGTTTTAGCTATTCGAGGTCTCTTACCCTTCCAAATAAATTTTGAGATTATTTTTTCAATGTCTATGAAGAAGGAGGTTGGGATTTTTATTGGTATTGCATTGAATCTGTAGATTGCTTTTGGCAGGATTGCCATTTTCACTATATTGATTCTCCCTATCCATGAGCATGGAATGTCTTTACATCTCGTTACATCCTCCTCTATTTCCCTCTTGAATGTTTCAATATTTTCCTTATATAATTCTTTACTACCTTGGTTAGTGATATTCCCAGGTATTTAATTTTATTTGAGGATATAGAGAACGGGACAGTTTCTCTGATGTCTTTTTCCGAATGCTTGTCTTCTGTATATAGAAAGGCTACTGAATTTTGTGTGTTAATTTTGTATCCTGCCACTTTGCTGAAGGCATTGATCACCTTCAGGAGTTTACTAATACTGCTCTTTGGGGCTGATATATATAAGATCATGTCATCTGCAAAGAGGGATAGTTTGACTTCTTCCTCTCCGATTTGTATCCCTTTTATGTTGTTCGCTTGTCTTATTGCTTGGGCTAGAACTTCAAGCACTATGTTAAATAGCAGTGGTGAGAGTGGACATCCCTGTCTTGTTCCTGATTTGATGGGGAATTCCTTGAGTCGTTCCCCATTGAGGATGATTTGTGCTTTAGGAGATCTGTATATTGACTTTATCATGTTGAGGTATAGGCCGTCTATGCCTATTCTTTCCAGGGTTTTGAACATGAAGTGGTGTTGAATTTTGTCAAATCCTTCTCAGCATCAATTGAGATGACCATGTGGTTTTTGCGGGTGAGTTTCTTAATGTGGTGAATTATATTTATCGATTTGCAAATGTTGAACCATCGTTGCATCCCTGGGATGAAGCCAACTTCGTCAGGGTGAATTGTAGACTTGATGTGGGTTTGTATTCGGTTTGCTAGGACATTCTTTAGGATTTTTGCATCCAAATTCATGAGGGATATGGGTAGAGTAGAGGTTTTGGAAGTATGACCTGATGATACATCCAATCTCTTCAGGATCTGTTGTGATCTCACCCTTCTCATTTTTTATTTTGTTAATTTGGGCCTTCTCAGTTTTTCGTTTGATTAAGGTGGCCAGGGGTTTGTCGATCTTAATGACTTTTTCAAAGAACCAACTCTTTGATTTGTCTATTTTTTCAATCGTTTTCTTTGTTTCCAAGTCATTAATCTCAGCTCTGATTTTAATTATTTCCTTGCGTCTCAAGCTCCTAGGGTTGGATTTTTCCATCTGTTCTAATGCTCTTAGGTATGAGGATAGTTGGTTGATTTGAGACCTCTCTGTCTTTGTTATGAAGGCATTTAGAGCAATGAATTTCCCCCCCTTAGAACTGCCTTCATTGTGTCCCACAAGTTCTGAAAGGATGTGTCCTCATTATCATTTGTTTCTAGGAAGTTCTGTATTTCCTGTCTGATTTCTTGTTTGACCCATTCATTGTTCAGGAGCGAGTTGTTCAGTTGCCAATATCTATTGAAATTTTTGGAACCTCTCCCATTCTTAATTTTTATCTTTAATGAGTTGTGGTCTGATATGATGCAGGGGATTACATTGATCTTTCTGAATTTGCTGAGGGATGATTTATGACCTAGAATATGGTCAATTTTGGAAAAAGTTTCATGCGCCGCTGAGAAGAATGTGTAATCTGTGTCCTTGGGGTGAAATGTTCTGTAGATGTCTGTTATCCCTAGCTTGTCAATGGTGCCATTTAGCAGCTTGATTTCCCTGCTTGTCTGTTGTTTGTACGATCTGTCTAGGGATGACAGTGGAGTGTTAAAGATACCTACTATAATGGTGTTGGCATCTATATCTGCTTTGCTTTTGAGTAATTTATGCCTAATGAACTGAGGGGCCCTTGCATTTGGTGCATACTTATTTAGTATAGTGATGTCTTCTTGCTGTATTGTTCCCTTGATGAGTAGGAAGTGGCCATCATCGTCCTTTTTTATTGCTGTTGGCTTAAAGTCTATTTTGTCAGATATTAGAGTAGCCACACCTGCTTTTTTATTTTTCCCACATGCCTGAAAAATTGTTTTCCACCCTTTTATTCTCAGTAGGTTACCGTCTTTAGCGATAAGGTGTGTTTCTTGTAGGCAACAGATGGAAGGGTCCATTTTCCTGATCCAACTTGCTATCCTGTGTCTTTGTATAGGAGACTTGAGTCCATTTACATTCAAAGTTATAATTGTGAGGTTTGCCATGTTGCAGAGAATATTGAGGTTGGTATCTGAGCTGTTGCTGTTCTTTTGTGTTACCTTGTTTGTTCTCTGTTCCTTTCCTGGGGTCGGTTATTTGATCCGTCTGCAGGGATATTTCATGAAGTATCTTTGGCAGGTTTGGCTTTGTGCTCAAGTAATTGTAAAGCTGATTAGTCTCATGGAATACTTTAATTGCTCCATCAATTATGATGGATAACTTTGCTGGGTAGAGTAGTCTAGGTTGGAATGCATTCTTCTTTAGGCCTAGAATCGCTTTCTTCCAAGCTCTCCTGGCTTTTAAAGTTTCTATGGAGAAGTCTGACGTGATTCTGCTGGGTTTTCCTTTTTATGTGAGTTTCCTTTCTCTCGTTGCTCTAAGGACTCTCTCTTTATCCTCAATGTCTGGCATTGTAACTAAGATATGTCTTGGGGTGTTCCTCCTTTGATCCAATTTGTTTGGTGTCCTCCGTATCTGTTGGTTGTACATTACTATCTCTTGCCAAGTATGGAAATTTTCTTGAATAATTCTGTTGAAAATATTTTCTATGCCCCTCATTTGGTTTTCTTCTCTTTCCGGGATCCCCATGATCCTGAGATTAGGTCTTTTTATGGTATCCCACATTTCCCTTGAGTCTTGTTCACTTGCTCTTTTGAATTTTGTCAAGGTTCTGATTTCCCTTGAATTCTCCTCTGTTCTATCTTCCATGTCTGAGGTTCTGTTTTCCCAGTGATTGATCCTGTTGGTATGAGATTCTAGGGATGTTCTTATTATTTCAATGTGGTTTTTGTTTTCTGCAACTTCTTTCTGGGTTGCTTCTATCATCCTTTTGAGATGTGATTTCATTTCAAGGTTTGATTTAATTACTTCTTCCTGACAGTCATTCTTATATTTGCAGATGTCTTTGGTTAATTTGGAAAGCTGGTTTTTGTTACCTTCAGTTTGTTAGCTTGTCTTTAGTTCTGATATGTGTCTTCTGATGTCCATTTGGTTCTCCTCTAATATATTAAGCCTGGTGGCAAAGCTAATGAACTGACTTTGCACCCATTCAATATGTTGGTCCATCTTTTCTTGCATGACTAACAATAAGTTCTCCTTAGTATCTGTGCCAGTATGATCGGGGCTTCGTGTCGTGTCATCCTGGTCCTGCTTCTGGTCTCTCTCTTTAGTGGTGTTGTTGTTGTCATTTGGTGCAGTTTCCTCAGCTGGTGTAATATTCTTGTGTTTAGGTCTGCCCATTTTGATTCCACTTGAGGTGGTTGGCGGAATGCCTTTTAGATATCTGCAGGGGTCGGTGGGTGTGAGGGATGGCAGAGCGCAGTGGGCAGTGGGGCGGTTTCAGTTGTCAGGGCTGTGGGGGTTGGTGGTTGTGTGGAGGGATAGTGTACCCCGTATGTCATGGGTACAGGGGGTGGGGCCACCAGATTAGGCAGGCCAGGGGAACAGGTCCACAGAGGTCTGCAGTCCCAGGGGATGGGGTCGGCAGGGGGAGGGGCAGGGGGTTGAGTCTGCTGAGATCCCTGGAACTAGTGTTGCTGGGATCTCTGGGCGCAGTTAGAGGGGCTGATGGGT
>PVHP010011677.1:0-44644 GCA_004024765.1 Zapus hudsonius
GCAAGGAACACTAAACTAGAACTGGGATCCATGGCAAAATCCTATGGGGACCAAGAACCCAGCCTGCAAAAGGAAACTCCTACTAATCAGAGATCTGCAGAGAGGCTACACCCATGAGATTCTGATAAATCAACAATTTTTGTCTCATTTAACACATACTCTCTGTTGGAGATTCTATTTGTTTGTTTGTTTGTTTTTCAGAAGGCAGTCAGAACTGTGGACAACCCAATTCCACCATCAGGGCTTGGGATGACAAATATAGCAGTGTAAAGACAGATTCTAATAAATCAACTTCAATACAATAAACATTACTTTGGAAGATACTGCTTTGCCTGATTGAGACATCCCCAAGTAGGAGTGGGTCTCCACATGATAATCAGGAAGGAAACTCTGAGTAAACTTACTACAAAAGGAAAAATAAAAACTGTAAAGGAGCCCAACACATCTTTTTTGTTGTTGTTTATTGGGTTTTGTTTTGTTTTGATTTATCAATTGAATCACTGGATTTCTGCTACTATAAATGGTGTCATTATGCAAACCTTGCTGCACTCAAATCTTCCTGGAGATTCTACTAAATAGACTATACTTCGTTGCCAGTGTCCTCTATAACAGTCAAAACTCCATTCTCTTTATAAATTTTTTTATTATTTATTTGCAAGTACAGAGTATTGTGAAACAGAGCCTCTTTCTGTTTCAAATGAACCCCAGACAAATATGTCATTTTGTTCATCTGGCTTTACATGAGGACTGGGGTATTGAACCCATGTCAGCGGGCTTCTTCGCATCAAGTGCTTGAACTACTGAGCAATCTTTCCAGCTCTAGAAACTGTATTGTATAAAACCAATGGAAAGACCAAGGTATATTCAAATGTGCAGCTGTTTTCTTTTACACTTTATTTTCTAAACTCTAATCTCTAAGAACACCTACATATAATCAGCTGTCTATACATCCTTTACAAAGAAAAAGTATTGAGAGTGGAAATCAGCATTCTCATTCATGAAAGTGTCTAAAGGTTTCTGTGTTTGATTACATAGAACAAGTTAATAAATTACGGTCATAAGGTTGAGATCTCTACAAATACAGACATTGCCTTAGTGTGTTTCTGTTCTAATATACAATTGGGAAGAGATATTTACACTATTTCCTATAGATAAGCAGGTAGACCAAGTAGTAACGTGCATTGTCAAGATCTTTTATCAAGAAAATATCCACGATGTTTATTTACAGTTTTGAGAAAAATCTTACATAAAACTGAAACTAAAATGCCACTTTGATATAAAATCAATAAAGTAACTTTGATAATAGCATGCAAATAACACAGATGAATCCAGCTAGAACACAAATTTCACTCACTACAAATTTCCTAAGAACAAATATAATAGTAAATCCCTTTGGAAATTAAAATCCAAATATCAAAGTGACACTGTAGCTATCAACACTTGCATCTGATCTCCTGGTTTGTCTTTCTTTTGGCTAGAAATTTATCAATTTGATTATGAAATCTTCAGAAGCTTCTATATTATAAACTTCATAGTCTTAAAATGGCATAGGGACTTCTCCTTACATAGAATCTACCTGCATAATTTCAAACTGCATTCAATACTTAGATCTTAGGATAATTATCTTAAGCAAGATTACATTTGCAATATTTAGTACTTTTTAAGGATGATGGCAGAGAGTGAATGGTATTAATTACAATAGGAAGCCAGATGGTGTGCACCTGCTATCCAGAATTCAAGGCTTGGAAACTGAAAATAAATGAGGAGGTCTTTGAGTGAGATGCTAATTTTGGTATTTGAAATCATTTATTGATTTCCTGTGTTTTCTAACAACAGTTTCTATACACTTTGCTTAACCACAACACAAATTGATATATAATTCTAATAATTTCAGGTGGCCAGTTCTAAAATGTTTTACTCTGTTAAAGTCTCAGCCTGGGCGTGTCTTCTGTATATTCCAAAGGGCATCCGGTTAAGTTTCTACCTTCCAGATTGATCAATGTCCTTCACTCAGAGTCCACCACTGGTAGCCTACCCCAACCTCCATTTTTATCATCACATCTCTGTTTCTCATATGACAGTCCTGTCTCTTTTATTCATTCACTTATAAAGTTATGATTGGTTACATGGGCCTGCCCAAATGATGCAGGGTTATTCTCCCACAAGAATAAATAGCATATTAACATTTGCTAACTCTCTCTTTCATGTATATTAACAGCCCAGGGGTGAGAGTCTTTAGGCTGTGGACATCCTTAGGGATCATGAATCTGTACACATTTATTTTCTATCTCATGGAAACAATGTCCATGACTACTGTCTGATTTCAGAGAATATGAAATGTTCCTCACAGATTTATGTGTTTGAATACTTTATCCCCAGCTGTTGTTTCTGTTTTGGGAGTTTGTAAAACTTTTAGAACCCATACTTATTTGGAGGAACTGAATCACTGGGGGCCTGCTTTTACTGAGTCTAGTTGTACTTTGTGTCAGCTTATTTTATCTAACAGCCAACAGAATTTAATCACTACCTCATATTTCGGCTGCCATGCTGTAAACCATCTGCCTCCTTCACACCCGCTTGATGGACAGTACCTTTGAAAACTGTGAGCCAAAAATAAATCCCTCCTTCCTTAAATTCCTTCTTTCAAGGATTTAGTCACAGCAATGAAAAGATTAATACAAACAATTGGTACTGACAAGTGGAGACACTGCTCTGATAAATCTGATCATGTAGTTCTAGGTTTCCAAAGCTTGTTTGCAGAGGGTATGTGGAAGGGTTTAGAGCGTGGGCAAGAATACACCCTGTAAAGTTGTAGCAGATCTTAAGGTGACATTTTGTTGAATCTCAGAAAACAATGCAGAGAATTGATTGTAAAGACAAGGATTAGATTCTTCCCAGGGGAGCAAGTCCTCTCAGAAACTGAAGAGAAATTGTTTGTACTTCATTATTTAACAGAAGCTGCCTGCAGTCTACACATGCCCTGAACATAGGAGTGAGAATGACAGCAGACACAATGGATTATGTCATTTGTTGGAAGTAATTTTAAGGGAGCATAAAATTCTAGCTGTTCCATGCTTTAAAGCTCACTGGTTTGAGCCAGATTTACAGTGAAACAGAACACATAGTGGACCCGAAAGATAAAAATAGTTGTTTTTCATTTTGTTTTACTCAGAAAACAGGCTTGCGCATGGATAACCTTGCAAAAAAAAAAAAAGAAAGAAAGAAAGAGAAAAAGAAAAAGCCTGAGAAAGTCAAATAAACTGTAATTGTTGAAGAGATTAGCTCTGAGCGCTTTTCACTGGGACAGGAGAGATATCTTGGGGCAAAATCGCACCCACCAGAAGTTCCCATGCAGGAAATGCAATCTATTGAACTCCCAATGAAAAGGGAGAGTATGTACACAGTGCTACATCCTCATTGTACAATTCTAGAATAAGTCTGAACAGGAAACCACACTACAGACATTGTACACTTCTAGAATAAATTTGAATGGGAAACCACAATGCAGTTACCTGACATAGCAAGGACACTTGTGCTGATTCTACCAGTGTGCAGAGTGGAAGAGGTGTGGGGTTACTAGGGCTTTCACTAATATTTCATATAAATAAAATATCACACTTGTTAAAAAATAATGGTATGATATTTTGGAGGCCATTTATGAAAATTCAATTTTAATATTCATGTTTATTTGTCTATTATAAACCTAGGTTTAATGTTCAATGCTATTATCTTATCTATATGACTCTTGTATTTGTTAAATGTGTCCCTAAAGACACTTAAAATATTCCTCTTTATTCTTGTCAAAATTCCTGCAAATATGAACTACTTATTTGCATTCATTCTTTATGCTTTTTTTTCAGCAAATTACATATTTGTCTATCATAATCTTTTCTGTTTTTACTTCTCAAGTTTTTAGTCTCTTCTATTTCATAGTTTATCATATTAACTTCTTTTTAGAGATAGAAATATTTTATGTTTTTTAAATTTGAGTAGGCAATGTAATTTGTTGAAATACACTGTTTACTTAATATAATAAAAAAGAAATTTCTTGTTCTTTATGCTACATTAAATCACTGTACACTAACTTTTGACTAAAAATAAGTTCAGTAGGATCTTATGTTTTACAAGGAGGAAATATGAGCTATATAACGCATAGTAAATGACTAGGGTTTTATAATTTTTCTGTTTTAGTTTAGATCAAGAATGGTAGTAAGGAAGGTATGGTGTGGTGTGGTTTTTTAATGGTAGTAGTCCCATTAGTATGTAGCCAGATAATTTGTCCCAGGAAAATAGGGAATATGCTAAGAGAATATCTCAGGAACTGAATAAACCTCAAGGGCAAGTTTATAAACTTGAAAGACCTTGCTTTAATAAAGGGTCATTTGATCACACAGAGTTACCTAGGGAATTACTTCCCTGCATTTGATCACACATACTCTATTGCAGCATAGTCTATGGTTCCCGGGTGGTGCTTAAATTAGCAGCAGACCTTGGCATTAGAAATGTGATGTTGGTGTTTTGGACAAAAGAGAAACATGATGGTGTCATTGACACTTGATCCATATTGTCAATGAAGGACTGGAAAACCCCAGAGTGGGTGACAGTATCAAAATCTCTGAATGCGACTCATGAAATGCTCTCAGAATCAAACTGATCTTGCCAAAGAGACTTCAGCAGGTGGGAGATGCCAGAAAAGTGGGTAGCCTGCAAAGGATAATTGCACTTAGAGTGAGCAGAGGGGAGATGTGCAGGACTGCAATCAGCAAGGCCATATATGTTGGGCTTTCCAAGCACTTACAAGTTCGCATTGCACCAACCCTTGAAGGCACGAGGTGGACTTTTAGTTTGATGGGCTATTGGTAGATACTTAAGAGTGAGGACAGATTTGAAGGGAATGGGTTTTTACAAGAGTATAATGTTCTTCCCTTTCCTCACTTCCACTTTCTGTCTCCTGCCCACCCACAGGTGAGCCACATTGATCCACTGCCACAGTCTGCTTCTCAAGGGGCCAAGACACAAAATGATCAAGTAACCATATAGTAAAACTTCTGAAATGATAAGCCTTGCTATCTTAGAGTTAAATCCTTAGATTTTGGCAGTTTCTTTCACATATGTGAAGCTCCAGTTTTCCTGAAAACTTGTTTGCTTAGATTTACTCTCTGATACAGGCATGGACTTAGCACAGAGTGTCTGTCTTCTTAAAAGAATCTATTTTGAATGACAGTTTTCCTAACTATGTGGAAGAATTCTGTATAAGAAATACAATATGTGTCAGCATTTACTCTTTCCCACACTGTTTTTTGTCTGTATCATGCTATTTTTCCTCACAATTTATTGAGTAAATAACTTAAATGCCTTTCCATTATCATTCTTTTTCCTTGCTTTCTGAGACTTATTTCTTTAATCTAATAATGTACATGAATATTTGGAGGATGTTTTGAATATTGACTCACATATCTCTACAGGCAAATTCTTCAACAAAAGGACTAATTTATGCATATGGAAAATAACATTTTTAATTAAATAAAACTAGGGATATTTCAATAGTCACAGGAAGAAGAATGAAACTAAACTGCAATACCTTAACACTTATTAAAATACAGAGAGAGAGAAACACATTTTATATGTTTTTTTTTAAAGCAAGAAGTAGTAAATTAAAAGTATCTGCCGAGGTGTGGTGGTGCACACCTTTAATCCCAGCACTTGAGAGACACAGTTAGGAGGATCACTGTCACTTTTAAACCACACTAAGACTACATAGTGAATTAAAGGTCAGCCTGGGTTAGAGTGAGACCCTACCTCAAAAAAATAATCTGGACAATAAAGGAAACAGCAGTGAGAAGAACTCATAAGATAAGAAAAATAACATACACAAAAATATACCTCAAAGGTTAATTTCTGTACTAAACAAAAAATTCATTAACTCCATAGAAAAATAAATAAACCAATAAAATGTACCATAGACATAGCCTTTTTCTCAAAAGAAAATGTAAAATACACAAATGGTATATGGAAGACGCCCAATTACACTATCAAGAAAACATGACTATAATGCAATGTCACCCAACTCCAGGAAGTACAGATTTTATTAAAAAGACAAATGATCAAAAGTCTTTTTGATAGTCCAGATGAGAGGAAAGCATGGACAGAATTGTTTATAAATTAGTGCAGATATTGTGGAAAACATTCATAATTTTCCTTAAAAAATAAAAATCCACTTAGCATATGATCTGCTATTTCTACTTTGTGTATAGCCAAGAAAAATGGCATAAATATGTCTAGAGACACCTGCTCTCACCTTTCTTATTGTGTTACTGTTGCAGTGAATTTTCCATGACTGGGGCAAAATGCCATCCAGAAGCAGCCTATGAAAGAAAAAGGATTTAATTCAGTCTTGAGGGTTTGTTCATAATGAGGTGTAAAACATGTCAGGAGAAGAATATTGGCTTAAATCATCCCATGAGCAGTGAGGAAGTAGCTATTGAGATGCATCAGGTAGGGATGGCCTGTGACTTCTCACGACGTAGACTTCACCTGCCAAATGTTCCACAGCTGTCCAGAACAGTACCACCATCTGGAGGGTATGTATTCAAATATATGAGTCCATAGGACATTTTCCATGCAGACCACAACAAACACAACAGGTAGATCAATAGATAAAGAAAATATGATATATTTAAACAATGCAATATTATTGCACTATCGAAAAGGATGAAATCCTACCATTTGTGACAAAGCAGATGTAATGGAGATAAGTATATTTTTACAACCACATAAAGACAAGTAACACATGATATGATTCCTATATGAAACATGAAAGAGTGGATCTCATAGATTTTAGGAGTAGAAGGGTGGTTTGCGAGGTTGGAAATTGTGGGGTTAAGAGTGGGAAGGGAAAAGATTAGTGAAGGGGAGATGTGGTTTCATTCAAAGAAATAAAATTTAGTTCATTATGAGGTACAATGACTACAGTTTAATAGTGTGCCATGTATTTTGACAAAGATATACAGAAATAATTCTGAAAGACAGCCAAGTAGAAAGGATTGATTGAAGAGATAAGTATGCTTCATCACAAGATTAAAATGCTTAATATCATTCACATGAATTAGAATACCTTGTGTGTAATTTATGTTAAATGAAAAAATAATTAAAAATCTGGAAGAGTAATACTCAATATGCATCTAAACCTGGCAGCATCAATAAATGCCCTTTATTTTTAAAGTTACCTGTGGTAGTTTGAATGAATGCCAACCCCCATAGACTCTGGTGTTTTATTAAAGCATTCAACTAAGGTAAACAGCCACCTGACTGGAGAAGGTGTCAGTGGAGGTGGAGATGGGGGCCCTGCCCTAAAATAGTTTGAGGTTTAATCTGATTTCCAGTCTAAAGATATGCAGATCAGTCTGAGATATAGGGAGATTTCTAGTACTTGCTGCCCATTAGTGCTGCTACTTTTTGTTTTTCATGGGCTGTTTGGGTGTTTCTCTCTGCTTGGATGTATGGAAACTAGCTTAATCAGCCACTAATGGAACTTACAATGGATCTAAAAGCATGAAATAAACACCTTCCTTTCATCAACTGGTTTGAATGACTACAACATTGCCCTAGTATGTTCGTATGTAAAACATGTGATATTGGGTGGTAAACAAAAATCTCTACCTGCAGCTTTTCTTTCTTTTCCTAATTGAGTCTCTTAAACACTAGTAATGATTTAGCTCCTACTAGTCTTTGCCCAATATCTCTCTTATCTAACTATACTTACTCTCTTTAGCCCACAGTGTTCTCAATCTTCCTTGGAGAATCAACATGTCCAGCAAAGGGAACTGCCTATCATGAGATGAACCACCTCTTGAACAACAGCCAGGGTCCAGGTGAAACACAAGGAATTGTGGAGTTACACATGTGTGCTGCTCTCTCACCAAGCCTGACAACCTGAGTCAGGGAGACATCAATAAACACTGAGGACACTCAAAATGTATCAAAGCAGAACTCCAGAATGTGAACAGCGCTCAATACTAAAGTCGACTTATAACCACACTCCAAAGCTCAGAAAATATTGCAAAAGAGTGAGCACAATGATAGTAAGAGCCACAGGGTGAGAAAGAATATCCAGAATTATTGCCCCAGAGAGTGACTGACTGCTGCATTCAGAACCATAACTCCATGGTGATTATCAACACTGCTGAGAAGGGCTTTTCGTGGAATGGAGGAAGAAAGGAGGGAAATTGGATTAATACATGATTTGCAGGGGCAAAAAAGTTGCTAATCAATAAAAATCAATTTAAAAAAAAAGATGTCTGGCTTCAATTACATGTCCTGTTTTTATTTGACTTGTGACTTTATTGAAACGAGGTTACATATTTAAAGGAAATTACTGAAAATGAAGAGATGCACACCAGACAAGACTTCTCTGTCCCATTTTGTAATACTTCAACTTTACTTGATTACCTGTAGCTGTCAAGCTATAAATACTTTTAGCCACATATATGAAAAATAAGTTTCTTTTGTATATCTATATAGTATTTTGATTATATTCCATAATTTTCCTGCAAGCTAATCAACTTTCTCACAGCAGCAAGAATTTTTATGCTCTTTTTTAATCTTTAGAGCTCATGTGCTTATAAGTAACACTAGGGTTTTAGTTCATATTTTAATTGAAAAGCCTGTTCCCTTACTTGCTAGCTCACGAGCTACTGAGAAAATATCTTGTTAACACATTAGTCCTGTATTTCTAGTCTACACTGAGCTTTTATCAGAAATATGTATTAAATTTTATAAGTCTTTCAGCATATTTTCCATTTTACATTTATGGGGTGTGTTTTTATTGCTGGATATGGATTGTCAAAACAATTTCACAATGTTAAGCAATATTTTATCTGTGTTGGATTTGTTTTCCACTTCAATATGCCTTTGAGATTTCTATAGTCCATGAAAACAAAGTATTCTATTTTTCATAAAAAAGAACTCACTTCAGAAAATAGTTTAAAATTGTATTTATGTTATTGAGATTTTGACTGAAACTATAGCCCATAACACAGTACTCTATTTTTCAAAAAAAATCTCTTTAGAAAAATAGTTTATACTAACCAAGAAAGTATTGCTTTAGCAGTTCCAATGATATGCTTGTTACCTCCCATTGGATGTTCTATGAATCGATGTAATGAAACACAAAAATAAGAGTGGAAACAGAGTACTCCCCTCTCACCAAGTGTACAAACACAGGTCTATTTTGGTTTACTGAGACCATACTCTATATCATGATAGGAACATCTGAACTTCTAAAGCAAAACGTGAAGTAGTCACCTCTTTTGTTGCTGTCACAAGAACCCAACCTGATGATGAGAGAAAAGAGATTATTTTGGTTTGCAGACTCATGGTTAAGCTCCATGATGGAGGGAAAACTGTCCCATGAGCAGAGGATGGACATCACTTCAGCACAACACTGTAAACAGCAGCAGGAAGGTGTGCCAAATACTGGCAAGGGGAAGCTGGTTTATAACCCCCATAAGCCTTCCCCCAACAACATACCTCTAACAGGGTTCCAATTCCAAAACTACCATCAGCTGGGGATCAAGCATTCAGAACAGATAAATTTATGGGGGGCACCTGAATGAAACCACTACAATCTGCCCATGGTCACCATAAAATGATAACCATACATGATGTAAAATGCAATGCATTCAGCTCAATTTAAGAAATCCCCACATTTTTTTATCCATTCCAATGATATTCAAACATCCCCCTAATAACAAGGTCTTTCAACCCTATAATGGCACAGAATGTTCATATTACAAAAGATGGCATTGGGCATAACAAAGTCAAATTGAAACAATTCAGATTTAAAACAAGCAGGGAAAACATCAAACTCTAATCCTTTGCTTGAAAATAACTACTACTAGTCTCCCGAGTTCCAATTCTGCCCCTCCAATTTGGCTACTCACAATCCAGGAAAACTTGATCTGGTTCTGCCAACTCTCCTTGGCAGCCATCCCATAGCCCTGGCATTTCCATTGGGTCTCCACTACAACCCAAGATTCATTCTTGAGGCTCCACTGGGTTTCCTTGCAAGCAATCCAACACAACTGCTTCACAACTCATGGGCCATTTCCAGAAAAGAAAACCATGTTGCAAATCAAATGACCCTCTCTTCTTGGCTTTGTTAGACTCTGAAGTACTAGGTGAGCTCCCAATTGGTTAATCCACAAGGGAATAAAGCCGCAGGACCCTTCAGCATTCAGGCCCCTTACTTCAAGATTTCACATTCTTCCTGCTGTCCCACATAGATCACCTGGCCCAATCTCAATGGTTGTCATCTCTTAACATGGTTGTAATCTCACCTGAAAGGGCAGCAGTTACAGCCCAAAGATTTCATTTCTCTCTATGCCATCTCCATCTGTTCACACCAGCCCAATTCTACATAAAAGAGCCCAGCACAAGTTTTCAGAACACAGACAGGCCAAATTTAGCAAGCCTCTCACACAAACTCCTTTTGACACAGTCCCTATAAATTTCTTTCTCACCATCATAAATTAAAACTCACAGTCCATAGTTCTAACTCCATTCAGGTCTTTCAGCACTTAATAGAATAGACCATCGAGCTGTATTTATAGCACTTAAAGATGTATATTAGTTTTCAAATCCTTCCCCATTCCTCCTGCACATCAGTTCCACAAGGCCTGGAATCAGGATTCTAGTACAGAAACCAATCCCACTCTATGTTTATCAAGACTGTTATAATCAGATTTCTCATTGCTACAATAAAAAATCCAACCAAAAGACGAAATGGTTTTATTTTGGCTTACAGATTCGAGGGGAAACTCCATCATGGCAGGGGAAACATGGCATGAGAACAGGGTGAACATCACCTCCATTACAGGACTACAAACCGTGGCAGGAAGATGTGCCAAAAACTGGTAAAGGGAAGCTGGCTATAATCCCCATAACCTCACCCACAAAAATTCATCTCCAACAAGGTTTCAATTCCAAAACTTCTGGGGATCAAGAAGTCAGAACACATTAAGTTTGGGAGGGGGTCCTGTATGAAAAACTACAAAGGGCTTTAGAGATCATAGAACAGTTGTAATGTATATGCCTCAAAATTTCATAATCAAACTTTTGAAATTGTGAAATGCCATTTAATTGTGTTTCATTTATGTAGAATACAATATAGCATAAGTTCTCTATGAAAGGCATTCTCAGTTCACACGGGCAGGTAAGAAGACTATTTCTAGATTAATAAGAACACCATGTATCATCCATATGATTTTTTAAAGGACAATGATAAAAGCCTAAGAGAAGAATATTCTGTCAAATACTAGCTATCAAGCCAGAAGAAAAATGTGTGCTGTGTATAAAGTCAGTATGAGGCTTTTAGTAGTTACAGCACAGGGCAGAAGGAAATGTAGTGTACAGTGTAAAATGGGGAAAACCAAATCAGAGCTTAGAAGAGGTGTTTAACTCATCAGTGATGTAAATGTCGTTACAATAAAATTAAGTCTACAGGAGGCAAGGGAAAGCAATAGGCCCTAGAAAGCCTACAGTTCCTGGGAGAGGAAGTGTTGATTTTTCCAAGAGTTCAAAGGAAGTGTGACAGACAGGGGAGCATCGTGGACTCTATGTTTCTGTGGGTTCTGTATCTCAGATTCAAACAAATGAATAAAAAATAACATTTAAAAGTAATGCATCTGTGCTAAGTATACAGATGCACAGAGGAACAATAAACATATTCCTGATAGATAAAATCTATTCTAAACCCTCTGGGTTTCAATCTTGGATTAAATTGATAGCTTTTATTTCCAACAAACAATGTATTAGTTAGGTAATTCTGAGATTTCCCTCTCTAGGTCCTAAAATGTCTAGTTCCTTTCATGTGTGCTGTGGCTTTTTCTTCTGCTGCCATTCTGTTATTCTGTAGGTTTCTATCAGAGCAGTTTGTCAAAAACCCACTAGCAATTTGGACAGGATGGAAAGGTAAACTCTGTATCAATGTCTCTGAAGAATGAGTCACTTAAAATGGTGATGCTTTTCCAGAGATTGACCAGGAACTGGAAAACCACAACAGGATGAGAAAGATTGCACTTTTTCAACAAGGTGATATCTGCCCACATCCAATATCCTTGGGGTTTGGGTTCTAGCATGTACCACAGATAACAAAATCTAAGTCCACTACTTAAAATATCTTTCACATAGTTCAAATCAACTGCAGATAACTTATACTAACAAGTACAGTGTATACACAATGATAGTTGTTAAACAATACTATTTACTGAATAATGACAAGAAAACTATTTGTGTGTACTTAGTGCAGATGCATTATTTTTAAATGTTGTTTTTTTTATTCATTTGGCTGAATCTGAGACATAAAAACATAGAATCCATGGTGTTCCCCTGTCTTATCATTGATGCATCTGATGTGGTAATACCTTCATCTGTTGGGTAATACCTCTGAAATACACAGCTTTAACTGACCGGTAGCTTTTACCTACCCAACACCTCAGGATGCCATCAAAGGATATTTTAAAAGTATAACAGTTTTCCATGCCTTGCTGTGTAATCCATCTACTTGAGGGTCCCACCAATGGATTTGGGAAATGCCTTATTTATGGTTTATTTTGTATGATGACAATAAATGTTCACATAATTACTTCAAATAAAAAACTCAGTGAATAAGCCTTGATTTCATTTCCAAATCCCTTGTTTCAATCCCTCACACTATCGCATTTCTTTTAAATTGTGCTTGAAAACTAGATTCTCTCCTTCCTGTCTCATTTCCTTTTCCAAATCTCATTATGCCTGGCTAAAAGAAATGGACCAGCACTTCCAGAGATCCGACTGAAATGTCCTTATGGAAATATATGCATATTATACTCTCTATGTTACCTCTGCTGTCAAGGGGAACCCTAATATATGCACTGTTGACCAGGGTGCCACACTGGTATTCTCAGGAGAGTAAAGCATTGCACTTGCAGGCTTAGGGACTTCAGTCATAGTAATGGACAAGCTTATTTGTAAACCCCACAGTTGGTTTGAATTGATATGAAATGTTTCCAAATTATCTTTCTCTACATATAAATTTTTAATATGTTAGTTGTGCCCATATTCAATGGAAGTCATTGACAGAGAAAAGAGTGCATGAGAGCTTCTGGAGAAAAGCAGATCCTCTCTCAATGTCACCTGCCCTTGACCGATGCAGAGCACATCAGCCATTATAAAACCACTTCTCCAGCTGATAGAAAACCTGAGCTATAGTCAGCCCATTACAAAGTCTATTTGTATACTCTCCGACCTATTTTGTATTTCTCTAATTGTTAGTAAACCATAATCAAGGTGATGTTTAGGGAGAGCATGCTAAGATATATACATTTTTTAAAAAAATCTAATTCACCTTTTAACATTCCAGATGAAGTGATTTTTGTGAGAAACAAGTAAGCACCTTCTTCCAGATTAAATGAATTAGTATAAACCCTATATAATATGAAAATTAAATCTGGACCACTTCAGTGAGCACAGCTCTTAGAGATAAGTGCATTTTAAGGTTAATAATTTTTCCATTATTTTCTTATTATATTCAGGTTTTCTTATTATATTTAGGCTACTGTAATATAAATAAATGTTTTCCTCCTATTACTTTTATATATGGCCAGATACTTTACTAAAGATTTCGCAATATTAGCCTATAAGTCTTCAAATTTGAGTTAGTAAAATTAGTGTATGCATTATAAAACTCATGAAAATGAGGAACAAAACAGTGAATGGTAAATATTTTATAACTGTTTGAAGATATATGAATGGTAATGAGGAAAATTCTGTAGAAATTAATAAGAAAAATGGTAATGCAATTTGCATTTACACTTATTAATACGTATTTAATGAATACTTAGATGTAATTTTTGTTTAAAAATTTATCCCTAGAGATATCAAATGAGAATAAAAATAGAATCCTAATCTCGTCTATTTTTCTTCCAGATCTAATTCAGTTCCATTAGAACTAGCATTTACTTATGTAGTGTGGTAAGATTTTTTTGAGGTATATATTTCCATTTTGAAGAGATTTTACAGTAATTTAGACACATTAGGGAGTGCAAGTCATAGTGAAATGTATATTAGTATAAATAACTAACAGTATTCTTGCAATAATGGTGTGTGTTATAATGAAAGTGTGGAACAAGGCAATTTAATTACATACACAGACATATCACCAGGAGATAAGACAACAATACCTTTCATAACTTGCTTGTTTCATTCAAGTATAAAGCCTCAGGCACCATATTTAATATTAATTTTCTTATAGTGAGTCTAAACTAGGTAAGAATAAAAATTAGTTTGCTTTTCCATCTTTAATTGTATCTTTTTCTTGATAAGTATTTTTACAGTGTTAAGGACTCTATAAGATACAGCACAATACTTTTCCAAGAATCTTGTGTTTCCATGACTAATGTTATCATAGCAAATCTGCTATTATACGCACATGTTGGATGAATAAAAAAATTAAAATAAGCCAGGTGTGGTGGTGCATGCCTTTAATTCCAGCACTCAGGAGGCAGAGATTGGAGGATCTGTGAATTCAAGGTCAAGATGATATTACATAGTGAACTTCATCCAGGTCAGCCTGAGCTAGAGTGAGACCCTACCATGAAAAAAAAAGTTAAAATAGAACTTCGGAGATAGAGTAAATGCTTCCTGTGTGAGTTTGGACCCCAGCACCCCTTTATGTTTTGGCAGCCATCTGCAATCCCAGCATGCCTATGGTGACATGGGAAGCACAGATCAAAATTTTCAGACACTATTTAGTCAGTCATCCTGGTGAATATACTGGAGAATTTCAAGAGACCCTAACATCCACAAGTTGGATGGCTTTGATTGATATCCGAAGTGGTCTTGTAACTTTCACAGTCTTGTATATAAAGCACTCTCACAAGTGAAGATACAGGAAGCATGTACACACAGTGAACATAATTATTCCACAAAGTCGAAATTTATCTGTTATTTATCTAATAAATTTGTGTCATACTTTCATTTACATAACCATTTTCTAAGTTAAAATGTTTGTTCATATTGATAATACATTTTGCTATTAATTTCTTTGTGCCCATGTATGTCCATGTGCACATTTGTTCTTATTTGTGTTGTAGAAGGCTTGTGCATCCCCTATCAGGGATGTGTAGATCAGAAGACAACTTTCAAGTCTATCCTCACCTTTCTACCTCATTTGAGGTAGGGCTTCTCTTAGTCTTTCTTCTCTATTCTTTTCTCTGTACTCACCCATAATCTTCAGGGAAATTCTTCCGTCTCCACCATCTATCTCACGTTCAGAGTTCTGGGCTTACAGAAATCTATCATAGCTTCTGAATTTTTACATGGGTTCTGAAGACCAAACTGAGGTACTCAGGCACGAGTGGTTAGTCCTTTGTCTACCAAACCATCTCACCAGCCAATAAGAATATTTTAAGCAATGTGCTGATTAGTAATGTTATTATTAACACACACAAACATATATATATACATATATATATATACATATATATAAATGAAAAGTTGAATCAAGTCTCAAATGATGCCTTTTAAATTGTATCCTCTAAATTATAGATGTAGGACAGTACTGTACCACCCCTCTGTGAATGTAGAATACCTTGTACCTGCTTTATGATGCATAGTAGTGACTGTGATTTATCAGATCTGTGTGGAATGATGTTCCTCTAGAATGGTTTCTTTCCAGATGATGGGGAAGCTGAAAAATAAAAAAGAATAAAATGATGCCAGGTACCATAACAGTAACAGACCTTGGCTGTTTTCTGGGATTTTGTTTTTCACATTTTTTTTATTAGCGTGCTGGATGAGACTACAATTTTTTTCAGACAACTGAAGAACCTGGAAAAGCTGTTGCTGCTATTGACACATAACATACTGCTATTATTGTTCATATATATATATATATATATATATATATATATATATAATTTGAATTTTTGAAAACTTTAGCTGTGCTGTCCACTTTCGAAAAATATCCCTGTTTACCATGTCAACATGGTATTGTACAGAAATCAATAGCCATATTGGTCTAGAAATGTTAAACTTAATTTTTTCCCATTTGTACACGGGTAACACACTGTATTAAATATGTAAGATCTGATCTATGTGTTTTTATTACACAAACTAATAAAGTATTCTCTAAATAAAAAATAAATAAAACTCATTTATGCTCATATATTGCAGATGTGAGACTCCAAACCTACTTTGTCTGCTAGTGTAATGACATGAGTATCACAGAATAATTGCATTGAGGATAGTTTCTTTTTTTTCCCATTTACTGGAGCCCTTATTGTACCCTTCCTAAACATGAAGGCTCTAATTCTGATGGGATATAGGAAACAATTTCCCCAAGTGAATCCTCATACAAGTTGGAGAAATGGTCCTTTCTGTAGTTTTGTGACCCATGAATTGATAACATCATTAAGAATCCGTGACTTCAGCAGTGTACAGAAGCAGTGTAGGGAAGGTAGTGTCCTCTTTAGACATGTTATTGAGTCTGCATTATTGCCTTTATTAGGGCTTTAACTCTGACTCACAGCTACCGACTAGACAGTGCATGGGGATCTTTAATCTGGTGTAAATAATCCATATGAAATTCCTTGATAGAAATGGATCTTGCATGGGCTCCTATATAACAAAATCAGACATTTTGTAAGTGGTTTTATAGTTATATTGTGTGTGAAAAACAATACTACAGCAAAAAGAGATATCAGTTAGCAGAGCAGAGTATTCTGCCTTCTTGATAAGGCTAGGTAGGTAGATTGTGCCTCTTCAATAATGGAAATCAATACAAATCTGTTTTGGTGTCAACAGTAGTATTTTGTGTTCACCAGAGTTGCAATTAGATTGACCTTTGTGTAAAGAAATCCACATTTTCATCCTAACTCTACCCTCTTTGCTTTTCAGCAGGATTACTCTGTTCAAAGCCATTTAATAAACAGTAGGCATATAAGAGAAAATAGTTGGCCTAGTTGTGTCTTGTCTGTAATTGTTGTACAATCTGCAAATGAAGATTACCTTTTACTGTTTGGGCTATGCTGAGATTTGCCTATTGTTTCATATTAAGAAGTTGTGAGTAAAACAGTCCATAGATATTGCAGAGAACAAGTGTCCTTTTAAGAGTTTTATTTATGTGAGTATTTCTGTTGTCTCTAGGTAATGTCAGTCTTTGGCTGGCAGGAAAGTAATCTTTGTTCATTTGAGACTATTTAAATTTCAATGATGTTAATAATATCAATCTAATTGTTGCATAGTAAGAAGTTCAAGTGTAACAAAATGAGCAGAAACAAAGCAATTGAAAGTTTATAGCTAAGGCTGGTGAGGTTGCTCAGAGGTTAAGGTGCTTGACTTCAAAAACCCAATGGCCCAGGTTTGATTATCCTGTACCTATACATAGCCAGATGCACAAAGTGTGCAAGAATCTGGAGTTCATTTACAATAGCTAGAGGCCATGATGCAAAACATTATTAAAACTGGAATTACATTTAGTGAAGATTAGTGATTATAAATATTTTATAAAAAATCAATTTTCATAAAATTTATGGCACCTACACTCTCATTATCAGTGTTTAAGCATTATCACAAAGAATATTCAAAGGCATATACAGCTCAATGTCAAAATAAATTGTTTTAAAATTATGAACTCATGTATACAACCATTTATAGAATATCTGAAGTGACACTCTGGAACAAGGAAGAAACATAGACAGGCTCATAGATTATGAAATAGACTAATCTTCACTGGATATACATATGAACTAGATGATTGATGCAAAAAGATTGCTTTTATATATCAGGCCATCGATACTTCTGTATTGTAAGGTGAGACCTATTAACTTAAAAGCCAAGTGCACCAAATCAGAATTTTACATATCTAAGTATTTTAAAATACAACAAGCAACCAGATTTTTCTCCATTACTTACTTCTTACTTTTCACAAACCATGAAACTGTATATTAAATCCTTCAGCTATTCCTAAACCCTGGAGTTAAAAAAAATGCAAGTCACTGTGACCATAAGAGTTCTATGACTAAAAGGTACCCTGCTCTATGCCGAACTATATCAACTGATTAGGTAAAGATCCTTCTGTCTTCTGCTCCCTGTGGCTCCTCCCTTCCTGGCAATCACTGGATAGACTTAGTGCTTGAGAAAACCCATCAAAGTATCACACAATGAAAGTGATTTGTGCTGCTGAACCTCGTGGTGATATCCTTTCCCTAGTTTAGCCACTAGATTTTTCATATATGTACACATCATAAGAAATTAGCTATAATGTTACTTAAAGATATTAGAGTATAAATTTATGAAATTTTTTGTGTATTATAGATTAATTATGTCTTTATAAATGTATATATGGGCACTCTAAGAGATATCACATGAATCAGTTTTCCTTGCTCTGAAATTATAATAAATTTTAATTTAGTTCCTTTCTTGTACATATTCTCTCATTTTTAGTATAGGATATGAGAAGGAAATATAGCTTAAGTTTAAGAATTACTTTGAAAATCTGTTTGGAGAACTCATCCTTGTTTATATCCTAATTTATAGCATCACTTACGTAGCACTGAATTTTCTCCATTATGCTCTGGAAAACTATGTACAGAAAAATTTATTAGATGACAGGTTGAACATCAGTATATCGTGGCTTTTTTTCCTAATATGAAAACTTATTTTGTTGTTGATATCACCAGTATTCTGTGCCTGGAAAAAGGTTTTCTGAGTACTCCGTTTAATAAGAGAACATTGTATTCCACTTCCAATGGCAGAATCAAAAAGAAATCTCATTAAGGTTTTAGAAAAAAATTGTAGCATTGAAGCTATTGCACATCCAAAGTTAATTACCATTCCTGCTTTTCATATTTAGCATGACTGAAAATGCCTATGGTAATAACAGGAACTATTACAAAATGTATAAGATCATCGACAGACAAATGTAAAATTCTTGAAAGGTAATTTTTTTCTCTTATTTACCCTACTACTCTTCATACATTGATATATTACTAATAATATGTATTTAGGCTAAATCAATTTAATTCTCAGAAGGATATTTGGAGGGCATGGGGAGTGGCTCAGCCTGAAAATTGCCTGCTTCGAATGCAAGATTATATCAACTTCAGGTCCCCAGCATCTATGTAAAATGGACATACCCATGATCCCAGCACTGATGTGGTAGAGTAGAGGTTCTTATTGGCTGGCTAGTCAATCCAAATCAGTCACTTTTTTGTTCAATGAGAGAAGTTGTGTGGAAAATAAGGGGGAGAAAGTTATTCTCCATGCAGATGTGCAATTAGTACACATCTGCATCCATGCACACACATGTGCCCACATGCATGTGAACATCCACACACACATGCACCCATCAGCATGGGAACATCCACACACACATTCACACCAAATACAAATGCACACATTAAAAACAATATTACAAAATTTCTCTGCAACAAATTTAAATGTTTCAAATCTAGTGCACTGCTTAAATTACTATATTGTTTATTTTAAATCAGCATGATGACATTTTTATTTATATATATTCAAGCAAACATATTCAAGCAAATGTGTTGAATAGCTGTATTGAGTTAGAGAATTTTTTTTCAAAATAAAATAGAATAATCAGAAATTGCAAGTAGTGGTATATAGATACAAAAAATCTTTGAAGGCAGAAATTCTTGGAAGGACATAAAAAGTTCCCAATTAGGGTCATATTTTATTAGTGATGTAAAAAGAAAATAAATAAAGAAGTACCAACATTTAGATAAATAAAATTTGATAAAACTCCTTCAAAATAGTTGCTTAAATAAATAACTTCTCTTGTGTATGCCAAGAATTGTCATCTACATCTTATTGTGTGCCTTTTTTATCTTTTATAAATGGCTTCCATGTTTATTTAAATCTTCAACGTTGTATGCTTAGTGTGATACATATTACCTTGGCTAGAATATGGCTATAATTCGATGAAGATGCTTAGATTGCAGTTCACAGTTTTGAGGTATTTTACTAGCAACAACTCAGGAAGTCATATTACAAAAAAGGAAGAAGGAAAGTTCGATACTGAAACACTATTATCCAAGCTGTTCAAGACTCCAACTTGAATAGACAAACTTGCATAGTTGTGGAATATAAGAAAAAAACAAATGGGTTAATATTCAAGGAAAGAGTAGAAGGTGCTTAGTTGGGTGGAGTACAGATAATTAGCACCGTGTAAGCTGTGCTGAGAAATGAAATTTTGATTCAGAGGCAAAATAAATGGAAGTGTTAACTATGAGAGTTAAAATGCTACTTGTCACTTAACAATTACCAATCTGATTTTTTAAAGACAGGTGTCAGGTGTCCATGAATGGATGAATAGAATTCATGTATCTTGTGTCAGATTACAGAACAAATATGATGGTGGTAGCAGCTGTAAGAACCATAACCATAAACTCTACACAGACTAGTAGAAAGAAGTGAGAGGTTGTGAATGAGAGGAAAGGGACGGGGGAAGGGGAATGGCTTAAGTATGAGGCTAAATAATAAAATCCTCACATACAAAATGTAACCTATTGAGTAAGTAGTGAGCGTCTTCTGGCAAGACGGACCATGAGAAGTAGGGGAGAGAGTCTAAGCCTGTGAAAAATTGATAAGTCTGACAACCCCTAGTCCCAATCACCAGCTTTTAAATTTGGCCAAATATTCCACTTAGTGAGGGGGAGCCCTCAACTGGAACTGAGGACTTAAGGCGATATGCACTGGGAACCGGACTCTTGGGCCCCAAATGAGACATATACTATACAAGCGATTGAAGGAGAGGCTACTAAAAATAAAATCTAGCCAATTCAAAAATGTGTATCTCAGTTAACCTATACTGGTCTCACTCTACGATGGAGACTTTGTTTGTATCTTTCAGAATGCAGCGAGAGAGATGTGTCTCATCCAACCCTACCAACTGCAAGCAGATAGCTGACTTCCTGACAAGAGATGAGCCACCTCAGACATACCATGGAGGATCCTTATGGAACCCCGCAGAGAATGATGAGATGAACAAGTGACCCAGGGCCACAGCCAATCAGCCAACAAAGAATAAACCAATGAGACAGACACCAATGATTTTTGACAAAACCTAAATCAGAAGTACAGAGACCCCTAAGTCCTCAACAATAGAACAGCCACCACGACTCAGGGAACTGAGCAGAAGAGGGGTTGGACAGATTATGAGAGCCTTTGTGGGGGAGAATGCCCAAAGTCATGGCTGCCCTCAGTAGCAACACTCTAAGGCCTACGGAACTGGGCTGACTCCTAGGTCATCCATGGTATCCTGCCCCAAGGACTGATCCAGACTGCCCAAGGATACACAGCCTATTGAGGATGGGGAAGAGGGGTATTGAGGAACTGAGGATACCAACTCATTGTTTGCCCATTAAATAATGTAACTCATTATGGACAATAAATAAATAAATAGATAGATATATAAATAGATAAATAAATAAAAGAATTGCTGAATCTAAAGCATTTTGAAGAGAGGAATGTAATATTTTGTATGGAATTGGCTTTACATACTAAAGGAAATAACAAAGATCATATCCAAGTCTTGTCTGAGAAATTGGATGCACACTGATGGCAAAAACTAAGATGAAGAAAAGTGTTTTCTTGACGCATGGCAATGGTGGGGAGACAAGGTGCTATGCTTTCTCTGTGTTAAGGATTTATACTGGACATTAAAGTAGAGTTGTCAATAACAGTTGGATACAAGTGTTTAGAATTCAGGTAGATTGGTAACAATTGCAACAATTAGAAGTCCTCAATATTGATAACCAGAATGAAAAAGATTAGGAAAGGAAAACATCCAAGAACAGAAACTTAGCATAAAAAAAAATGGGCTGTAGAGATGCTTCAGTGATTAATGGTCGTTGCTGACCAAGCTTGGCAACTCAGGTTTGAATCCCATGTTTCCACATAGATCCAGATAAACAAAATAAAACAAGCATCTGGAGTTTGTTTGCAGTGGCATGAGTCTGTTGTGCAGAAAATATATCTATCTATTATCTAGTTGTCTTAAATAAATATATTAAAAATTAAAAGCAATCAATAACAAAGAGTGCACTAACATCATTTTAAAAGGAATAGGCAACAAAGAGAGCATTGGTCAGGAGGAAGAAATACCAGAGAACTCTGGTATTATAAAGTGGAGGAATACCAAGATGGATAGCATGAGACCATGAACTGAAACTGCTGCCTAGATTCTCTGAGAAATCAAGAAAATCTGAGGGTTATAAAAACCATCAGGCACATAGACTCAAAGTCATGTTTGAAGTTTTTGTTTTTGTTTTTGTCTTATGTAGTTCAGTTTTTCTAAAAATCTTTTTAAAAAGCTCATAAAATGAAGAAAACATAATGGAATACATGGCAATAGGTTATACATAAATATATGAATTTGGGGATTCATAAAAGGAGAGATCATGTGTTATATGAAAAATCCCCCTGAATCAAAACATTCCCTCCTGGAAAAAGGAAAGAGGCTCATGAAACTCAGGAAATAAACAAGTCAGGGAAAGCCAAAGCATACAAGATCCCCAAGGTTATAGAAGCAGCAAAAAATTGCTGAAGAGAGTCTAGTAACACACAGTTGCCTGCACATTATGCAGTGAGATAAAAAAAATGGAGTTTCTTTTAGTCATCAACCATGTTGGTGTGGATTTTTGCTGAGGCAACTGCCTTTGTATCATCCATGCCCTCATACGGTATCTCTCAGCTGTATTCTGTAATTCCCCGTACTCACTCCAATGTAATTGATTCACTAAATTGGCGTTTCATGTAATTTAACTTGGGTGTTTTGTTAGTGTATCTATGGTCAACAAACATATGCTCACATCACCCAAGAAAAGTGTGGCAGGTCCTAATTTACAGTAATGCTCAATGAAACCTTCTCATTCTAGGAAGTGATGTGGACATACAAAGTTACTAAGATCAAAAATCCTAAACAAGGTAAATCCAATAAAAATACTTCAAAACACATAGTAAACAGACTGTAAAAAGTCAAAGAGAGAATCTAGAATGTAGTGAGAAAAGAAATAATTCATACATAAGAGAACCTTCATTAGTTATCACATGAGACTTCTCCACTGAAAGAAAGCAATCAAAAATATGCCAAGCAAAAATGCCTAGCAAAAAAAAAAAAAATGAAAGTGTTATTACAGTTCTCTCAGGAAAGACAAGGCTGAGAAATTTACAAATGTGAATTGACATAAAGAACGATAAAGGGGATGATTGCTCACAGAAACCAAAGGGCACTGAACAACAGCACGAGTAAATCGCACTAAAAAACTCAGGGAGCGGATAAAGAGAGAGCAGAATGTCATACCAATACTCACATCTAGAGAAGTACAAATGATCATAGATTTAGAAAATGAATAAATACTAACGTGATGGGATAGCCCTGCTTCTGTGGCACTTGAGATATTCAGGAATGAGTATCATGAGATTGGGGCAGATTGGGTTGCTACATAAAAATCCTTTCACTCAAAACATAAATAAAAAATAACTATGGCTATGTAAATAGTTGTGCCATACTTGCCACAAAATATGTGGAAAGGAAAACTGTAGGGTTTGTATGTGATGGAAATGACTAATCTATAATAGATGTGATGAGTATTGTTAACAAATGCATTAAGAAAATTCTGGTAGACATCAAAGCACATATTCATAAAATTTCCTCTCTCCCTATAAAAGATTTAATGCTACTAAAAGGAGGGATACACGATTACATCTTGAATGACTATGAACAAATTGTATCCTACTAGACAGTTATCAAATTGGCATAGGCTTTCTTCTTATTTCTTAATTTTAATTTGGTAAATACTTCATTCTTAATTTTAGAGATATTTCATATTTCTCTGTTAGTAATGAGTCATCATCTTGATTCTTGCTCTACTGTTCCTCTGAGCCTTTTAAATTGTCGATTTGAGATTAAGCTTTAATGATAATTTAGATAAACTATTTCCTAATACGGAAGTGTATTCTGATAATTTTAGCAGTTTACAAATGTTATTTCTAGATAAAGGTCAATATACAATTTACCTAATACTTTGTCATAGCTACATGCTGCTGGGATGAATCTTCAAAACCAGGCACAACTTAGGGAAGGAAAGTATTTATTGAAACTACAGATTGAGGGGAAGTTCCATAACAGCGAAAGAGCTGGCAAGCAGAGAGAAAGAAACCCATCACCAACACCATACACAGCAAACAAACAGGAGGGCCAAGGAGAAAATCTCTTCCCCTGTATATAGCCATAGGGTAGGGTCTTAAATCCCTTCCCCAGACTTAATGGCTTCCT
This sequence comes from Zapus hudsonius, assembly GCA_004024765.1. Taxonomy (NCBI): domain Eukaryota; kingdom Metazoa; phylum Chordata; class Mammalia; order Rodentia; family Dipodidae; genus Zapus; species Zapus hudsonius. The sequence goes on from PVHP010011677.1 coordinate 24,338, forward strand.
GAGTCTCTCAAATTCCCTTCCTGCCCTGACCACACAGGAAAGGATGTTTACTTCCAGCTTATTTGAACTTCTTTACATCCAGCCCCTTGCTGAGAGGCTGCCTTCCTATCAACATCCTCATAACATAAATATATGTTTTTAATTTCCCTTTAAAAGGAAACAATAAGAAAATGATTCAAGAGACTAATGACAACTAGACCCAAGTCTCCAAAGTCATGTATCATTTTTCTTCTGTTATTGAAGACATAATGGTAAAAAGACATAGACATTTCTATTCTAAACTTTTTTGGTAATTATATCTACAAAATAGCAGGTATCGGTTCATGGCTAAATGGGAGGCAAAAATCACATTAGTCGAATTCCAACTAGCTTAAAGAAGCACAACCAACCGAGTGAGCATGTGGCATAGCTTGGGGGTTTGCAAGTGCAGTTCTGTTTGAGATCAAATATTTTAGGAATGGACTTATTATGTAGCACTTAATTTTAAGTAAGAAAAAGATGATTCTGTGAGTACATTGGAATTCAAAATCTTGAGAAAATCTTCAATATTGTTGAATAAATAGAATAAACTTTACTTATTTATAAACATTATGGAAAGGCAATACCATAAGATTGTTAAATGTTTGAAGATATTTACAATTTGCATCACAATGTAGCTGGATATTTTTGTACCTATTGATTTCTTAATAATATATAAGAAATGGAGCAAAAGATGTTATATGATGAAATAAGAGAATACCAGGATGTGCTAGCCACACAATCTGGCATATCATACTAAATATACATTATCTGTTTTTTTTATGTGCTCAAGTTATTGAGAAAGTGAAAAAAAATAGCATCCCTTATGAGATCAACAGTTCCTTTAAGTTTAATTGTAAGTGATTTAAGATATGTTTATTATTTTAAGACATTTTAGTGAATTGTTTAATTAATAATGTCTAAAGATGAGAAAACATGTTGAGAAATAGTACAGAGGAACAGATAAAGAGATATATATGTGGCAATATTTTTCTCAATGGTTTTGAGTCACTCACACTTTTATAAGTAAGTTTCTTCCCACTGTTCCTGTAAATATCTCCAATAAACATAGATACACCAATTTGGTCATGGGTGGAATTATCCTTTGCATCTCTTTTGTGCACTATCTGTTGTGAATGTGCAGTCTTCAACTCACCCCAGGAAAAGTAATAATCAAGCAAGCCATATTTATTTGCTATCTTTATTTTCATTACTTATGCTGTGTTTGACTTTAATTTTATGATTTTTAAAATATATCTTCTTTTAGAAGTATATATTTCCAAAAGCTTTATACAGATTCAATGCAATTCCAATGAAAATACCAGCTTCTTTCTTTAAAGACATAGAAAAAATATGTGCCAACTTTATTTGGAAGGGGAAAAAGCCTCAAATATCCAAAACCATGTTTAGTAAAAGAAGCTCCTCAGGAGGTATCACCAAACCAAATCTAAAGATATACTAAAAATCCATAACAAAAACAGTGTGGTACTGGCATAAAAACAGACATACAGGCCAATAGAACAGAATTGAAGACCCTGCCCTAAGCTTGAGCATCTATAGTTACTAGGTATTTGACAAAGATGCCAACAATGTCAACTGGTGAAAAGAGCATCATCTTCAACAAATGGTGCTGGACAAATGGGCTAAACATATGTAAAAAAAAAAGAAACCATTTCTGCTCCTCTCACCATGCACAAATCTCAATTCCAAATCTGTTTAAAGACCTCACAATAAGACCTCAAACTCTGAATACCATAGAAAAAAAAGAGGAACACTCCATGAGATAGGAGTAGGCAAAAACTTCCTGAATAAACCTCCAGTAGCCCAGGAAATATAATCACTCAACTAGTAGAATGTCATCAAGCTAAAAAGCTTCTGTACAGTCAAACACACCTTACTGAAAACCACCTGGCCACCATCAGACTGGGAGACAAGCTATGCCAGCTATTCCACAAACAAAGAACTCAAAAAATTAAATAATAAAAAATCAAACTGCCCTCTCACAAAATGAGGCTCTGAACTCAACAGGGAATTCTCAGAAGAGGAAATACAAATGGCCACCTCTCATTTAAGAAAATGTTCAATTTCACTAATTGTCAGGGAAATGCAAATCAAAACTACAATGTGATTCCACCTAACTCCAGTCAGAATGGCAATCATTAAATAATCCAACAAAAATAGATGCTGGTGAGGAAGTGGGGAAAAAGGAACCCTCCTTCACTGCTAGTGGGATTGCAAACATGTACAATCACTATGGAAAGAAGTATGGAGGCTCCTACATAGGTTGAATATAGAGCTACCAGAAGACCCTGCTATCCCTCTACTGGGCACCTATCCTCAAGATTCCTTGCTTCAGCAGAAACATCTACTCAAACAGGTTCATATCAGCTTAATTCATAATAATAAAGAATTGGAATCAACACAAAAACCCAGCACTGGACAAATGGATATCAAAATTGTGGTACATATACACGATGGAATTCTACTCAGATGAAAGAAAAAAGACAATGAAATTAAAGAAAAGTGATGGACTTGGAGCAGATCATTCTTAGTGGTCTCGCATAAGAACAGAGAGTCAAGTGCTGTATATTCTCCCTCATATGTGGGGAATCCTCAACATTAAGAAAACCTGTCAGATGAATTGAGAGATAGAAAAAGGGGTTCAAAGGAATTAAGGGGGAGAGAGGGGAGGGTGGAGAGACTTAAACACCAATCTAACTAATAAGAAAAGATACATTAACATCCTTATTTTCATGCAGTAAATTATCTCGAAAGGTTGGGACATCATCAGGTAAGAGAGGCATTGCATAGGGCAGGAGGTGGCCTAACCCCAAGACAAATGGCTCTGGTCTGTAACTCCCTGGTCCTGTCACTGGTTACTCCCCATACTGAGCTCTTGAAAAGAGACCCATGAGGTCCCCCCAAATAAGACAGGTTTAAGTCAAAGCTCTTGAATACTTGCCCCAGAAAAAGGCAAGACCCTATTGCTGAAAACATCACAAGTTGTCATCCTACAACACTGATAGACCCTGCTTAATCCAGAATGGTAACCAGCCTCCAGATGGTAACAAGTGTAGTGCTGGAAAGTGTTACATGAGCTGCCTGGGGAAGTTGACCAAAGATATTTTGAGAAAGCTGAGGTCATAGATATACAACACTGAATGACACTAACTGTGCTCATCTGTACAATAGTGGCATTAACCCTGGGTGGGTAATAAACAGTTTGCTAATTGGCTAAGAGATCTGCCCAAGGACAGGTAACCCTTAACTGGAACTGGGATACCTGGTAATCCCATACTAGGACCAAAAACCTGGGATCCAAGGGGATCCCAGAGATCCACAGAAAGGTTATACCCATTAGAATCTCAACAGATTAAAAAAGTTTGACTCAGTTGGCCTATATTGAGTTCTTTCTCTGTTGGAGATTATGTTTGTTTGTTACAGAAGCCAGTGAGAACCATGACAACCAATCCCAGCAAGACCCAAAAGGACAGAGATGTCACCTGTCAACCAGGCAGGAAATAGACCACCCCTAATTTATGATATAGAGCCCAAATGAAACCTTTGAGGAAGTGGTAAAATGAGCAATAGACCTTCGTCCACAAGAAATCAGATAACCTGCCAAAGGATAATGGAGATAGACACTGAAGATCCCAAAACAATCTAAAGCAGAAATCCAGAGGTTCTTAACACCTCAACAGTAAAGCAGATCTAAAACTCACCCACCATATTTCAGGGATCTGAGCAGAAGAGGGGCCTGAAAGATTGTAAGATCCATGGTGTGGGAGGAGAGAGAGAGGAATAATCTGGCAACCTTTCACAAAATCCATTATTCTCCTATCCATGGACTGGTCCAGCAAGCCCAAGTAGTAAGGCCCCAAGTAGGGTGGGAATAGGGAGGAGGGAAATGGGAATACCACCACAAGTCTTGTTTATGGAATATATCTAATTATTGACAATAAATATGAAAAATGGCTTATGGCCAAGTATAGGTAGATAGATAGATAGATAGATAGATAGATAGATAGATAGATAGATAGATAGATAGATAGATAGATAGATAGATAGATACATAGATAGATACATAGATAGATACATAGATACATAGATAGATACATAGATAGATACATAGATAGATACATTAGATAGATAGATAGATAGATAGATAGATAGATAGATAGATAGATAGATAGATAGATAGATAGATAGATAGATAGATAGATAGATAGATAGATAGATAGATAGATAGATAGATATAGATATAGATAGATAGATAGATAGATAGATAGATAGATAGATAGATAGATAGATAGATAGATAGATAGATAGATAGATAGATAGATAGATAGATGATAGATAGATAGATGAGATAGTCTTCTTTGTAATGATTTTTGAATGAAATGTGTCAACTATTACCATAGATCTCTGGACCATTGTTATTCCTGTAATTTTTTACTCAAAAACATTTTATAAAATTACAGATCGCATACATATCATTATACAAATGTGATTATAAAACAAAATACTGGATTGACAGTGTGAGATGCATCATAGTGTGCATTGCACTTACAAATTCTGCTAAACTTATTTCTTCTCAGTTCATAGGAAAAAAATTGTGCCTATGTTCTTCATCATAAATCCAACTCCATGTCTCATATTGTTTCTTCTGTAAAAGTTAGAAGTGCAGTATCATTTCATATGTTTCCAATAACAGGTGACATTGAATGGAATCTGGATTCTAGGTTAAAGAACAAAGGAAGAAGTTCCAATCAAGTTTGTTTTGTAGTTATATTCTACCTCTGTTTCTCACATAGAAACTAAGAACAAGTGAAAGCATTTCACAAATGGGCAATGCAATAATCTTTTTGTGTAAAATAGAGCATTATTCTAAATTCCAGTGGTACTGGAATATCCCAATAAAAGTAAAATACAAATACCAAAGTTTCCACTTACTATTACTTTTTCTCACTACCTATTCTTCAGAGAATCAAAAGTTTTCTTTTCTTAACCATACACAATTGTTTGGGTGCTTTTTTATGTTTTTAAAGATAGTTTTTATACCATAATTCTTAATCTCTTATGTTGAAGCATATGATGAAAGAAAACATTGCCACTCCTGAATGTTTTAATTTTATTATTATCATTTCCTTGCAAATGCTTTTGCATTTATAATTTCATGTCTTTGTTAATGAAGAAAATACTTCCTAGGCTGCTGTAGCAGACTGAATCAGATGTCCAAATACAACCATGCATTTTGAATGAATGATCCTTAGCTAGCGGCAGCTTGGGTGCTGGAGTACTGCTAATTGGAGGGTCTTGTTGGGCTGTGAGCTGTTGTTTCCCAATGTTGTATTCACCTTCTTATTTCTGGGACAAAGCACTTGACAAAAGAAGCAGATGGGAGGAAAGTTTTTATTTGACTTACAGTCTGGAGTGGAAGCTTCAGGATCTAAAGCCATCTGTACTTTCAAACTTAATACTAGGAAATTCTTTTACCAGACATAAAATTACATTCATAGCTTTTATTTTTCACGATTTTATTAAGCAAATAGGAGAATTGAATTCCTAAGAGAGAAATGTTTGCATTACAATTCCACGATGCTTTTACCAAACATTTTCATCAAACCATATCTATAACCATAGTTTATACATGGGCTACTTGGGTAGGGCTGTCACAACAAAGAATCATAAAATATAGCACAAAAAAGAGAAATATATTTTTTAAATTTCTGTCTCTGGGATAATTCCAGACCAAAATATGACAGAATTTTTGTTTTCTGCAAGTCTTGAGAAAAGGACTTTTCAGTTTTATTTCTTTGGCATATACATGGCTGTCTTCAAAGAGTATCTTGACATTACCTTCCCTAATTTGTGCTGAATGCTCAAATATCCCCTTCTTCTAAGGATGCCTAACATATGTGTTAAGAGCACACACTGATGATCTCAGTTCAATTTATTACTCTGTTTTAGTTACTTATTTTTGCTATGAAAATATGCCTTACAGGAAGCCACTTTATGGATAAAGGATTCTTTTGGTTCTTTTGGTTTCCTCCTTTTTTTTTTTTTCTTTCTATTCACTCTGAGGTCTCACCACACGGGACAGTGTTGCTTACATCCAGGGTGGGTCTTCTCTTTTTTGTAAAATCTCTTTGGAAACTCCTTCACAGAGATATGTCTCTTACATTATCCCAAATCAAGTCAATTAACCAATGGAAATTAAACCTTACAAACTTCTTTAATAATCCTATGTCTAAGTGTCTCAAGTGGGATGGTAGTGATGCTCCCAGAAATAATAGGTTATTAGACAAAAATAGTGGTGGAAGTGGGATGTCGCTCTAGACCTTTTATAGTCCCAAAACAATATTGGCTATTGTCCCTGCTTTCAGTTGTCCACCAGAACTAGATTGCAAGCCCTATTACTAAAGACAACCCAAATTTCCCCTATGAAACATAAAGAAACAAAGCTAGAACTGAACTGGAAACCTCTGCTGCCTAGCTTTACTAGTGCTATAAAGTGTAACGAGCTGCTGGCTGAGAAAAGTCATCAGCAGTTTTAAAAAGCTATAGACCTTTGGAGCTGCAATATCCACCCACCAGGCAAGATATTCCCACAGGTGCAATAGTGCCATGACTAATATGAAGGTATCCAACCATTTTCTGATTGGGTTTGAAGCAATCTACAAAGTAAGGAATTCATAGCTGGTACTATAAACGTGGTCAAAAGCCCATATATGTGCATTCCATAGGTCCTACTGGGGAAGCTACTGTTGTTGTTTGTGTAAATCATCAGACTTAGTGATGTTCAAATGATTATATATGTTTTTGAGATGGGTAATGCACATATGTATCCCACTCAATATTTAATAAAGAAGCTCTGATCCTAATCAAATGCCATGTGATTATCAGAAGATGCTCTTTTCCTGTTATCAAATATTGCATTTTCAAGGTTGTTTGATAAACAACATTTCCACACATAAATATTGTAAAATAAATCTTATAAATGAAATATTAAAATTTAAGTAATTATTAAAATATTAGAAAATATATTGCATAGAGAAGTAAATAATGAATCATTAGATATATATTATATACATATATATATATATACTTATATTTATAATTCAATCTTTGAAAATGTGGAAATAATAATCAAATTCTTTTGGCATAGTGTCAAAACTTGAAAAGCACTAAATACATGCAGTGTGCTTGTGACATGTCATCACTATTCTAGATTTAAATCTTACATTATGATATGTTTTGCCACTGTGGTACAGGCTGTAGAAAAAAACAAGATCTCATCCTGAGCTTTTCCTCTTTGCAGGCCGCAGCCATTAGCTGTCATATTTCCTACCGTAACTGAAATCTATGACATGGAGCTGTCACTGATACTTAAAGACTTTTCTGAAGTAACCGTGGTAAACACAGCCACCAAGAGCAATGGGATCCTAAGCTGAAGAAGAGCATGTCTATAAAGAACTGTCCTACATAATCAAGTGTTCTCTTTGATGAGTGATTTTCTGTTGCTATAAATAAGCTGGCAAAAGACTTGAAGATACATAGGTACAAAATGTGTCAGTGAAATTGAAACACCTAATATAATTGCACAGAGATAAAGTTACTGATTTTTATCATGTCATTATCAATTCATCATAAGGTTTTTATTTGGAAAAAAAGCACATTTTCATCAAATCTCATAAATTTAAAATGACTGGTATAACATTACAAAGATAAAATGCAAATGTTCAATAAGAATACATTTATTATTTAAATGTGTGTAAGTTTTATTAGGTACCTGGTAAAAATCTATTAGTTTGGATGATCAGTTACATAAGGTTGCTTTCATAAATTCATCAGCACTTTAGATTGTCATTAAATAGGATGAAGAAGTAACTACTTCATCAATGGACTTTCATAATGTAACAGAGATACTGGTACAAACCACCTCAAGGAAAACACGTCTTGATCACCAGAAAAAAATAAAATAAAATAAACTATTACCAATACCTTCAACTTAAAACTGTAGTCAAGGCAAGGGTTTGAGGAGTGGTTCAACTGGTAGAATTTAGTTGTGTATGGAGGAGGACATGAGTTCAGCTCACCATCACTCAGAAAAATTGCTGGGTGTGATAATGTGGACCTGTAGGCTGGACAGACAGAGACAGAAGGGGACTCAGGGCTTGATGGTTAGCTTGGCTAGCCAAATGAGTGAGTGTTAGATTCAGAGTACTAGATACAAACTTAATACTGTATCCAAAAAGTTATTCCATGTGATAAAAGTTTCATCATAATCTATTTTCCATTTCTTAGTGGAGCATTTTAATGATATTTTCAGTGTTTCCAGAATTCCAGGTCACTTTCATGACAGTTAACAGTTTCATCATGTATATTTTCCTTAGCTTAAATGGATTATAATTAAACTTGGGAAGGGTTAAATGATTTTCTCTATATTATATCGTTGGTAAAAACATTCATTTTTAAAAAATTTCTTGAGGACACTTGTTCTGTCAGTTATGTTCCATTCCCTTTGTAACAAACATCATGACTAATTCATCTATAGTCACGACTTCATGTCTATAAACAAGTCAGTTAATTGCCATAATGCTTTTATCTCCTCACCTATAACAACAGTACTCTCACAAAGGTAAATAGTGACACATCTGCTGTTAAATTCAAAAAGTTTACTCTTTAAAACTGATGTGCATCCTGTTTGTAATGCCACTTTCTTGGATTGTAACAGCCCTTAAAAACCTATGTAAAACCTTCTTAAAATCTCCAATGACTCCTATTTCTCTCCTTGCATCTTTATTGTCTGAATGTGGTGATTGCTTCATATCTCAGTTTCTTCTTTTTATTTGATCTCTCTGAGAATTGCATTGTCTTCAATTCAGTGCATATTTCAGGACCCCTAATTTCTTTTTTTAATTAAGTAATTGAATTATTTATTTTTAGGAGAGATAGAGACAGAGAGAAAGAAAAAGAGAGAGTGGGAATGGCATACTATATGGGGCATCTGATTCAACAACCACATTCCAATCCTGGCTCCCATAGACTCAAGACCATTTCATGATGTAAAATGCATACATCCAACTTTAAAAGGCCCCTTAGTATAAACAAATCTCAACATTGTTCAAAAGTCTAAAGTTTATGAACTGTGAGTCTGAAAAATTAAAACATAATTGAGATACACCTAATGGCAAAGAGTAAAATGGTCCAAGCTCGACCAGCAAGAAAGGACACGACCACGAGTTCTTCTCCGCAGCAATTTATTCAAGAAACCTTGCAAGTTACAATCTTACTAGTTACTTCTTCATTCTTCTTTTTCTTCTCTCCCGCGCTCAGGATGTGCAGGAATTTTAAGTCAAACTACCACCTATCAGCATTACATATGTATATATTTACAATTGGTCCATATACACGGAAGCATGCCAGGCATTAAGCCATTTCCATACAAGGAGATAATAAATTCTCTGGAATGCACACCACGTGGAGGTAAAGAACAGAGGCCAGCGCCATCTTCTCAGCAGGCACTCAAACAAAGAAAAAGCCCTACCTCTGGCTCCAGTAGGTGGGCGTGGCAAGGCTCCGCCCGGGGATGGGGCTGGGCTGCACTGCCCCCTACCTCACAGGAATGGCTCACTACAGGGCATGACAAGAAAGGGTTGAACCATGTAAAATAGAAAAAAAAAAAAAAAAAAAAAACTAGGCAAATACCAAAGTCCTGCAGTTCTAAAATCCTGCAACATCTGGAAAACATAATAAAAAGCTCTAAAGGCATTCAAATTCCCCCTTTCTGGACATGCTACTTGCTTTCTGGACAACTTATCCAGGCCAAAATGAGCAGCTATTCTTGATGGCTTGTCCGTAGTCCTCCAAATTTCTGGGATCTCCACTGAAACCCATGATACATCCTCGAGAATCCATGCAATGTCCTTATAGGGCCTCCAAAGTAAGACCTCAACAAACCAGCCTCACATCACCCATTGGCTATCTCATAACACACACACACACACACACACACACACACACACACACACACACACAAAACAAACAAACAAACAAACAAACAAAAACAAATAAATCCAAGGACCTTTCCCTTCCCACATTTCATATTTTCAGAACCAGATAGTTTTTTGATTTGTTGTAAATATGCATGTAAACAACAGTTTACAATATTATGCCTGCAAATGAAAATTCCAGTTGTGTCTCATGTGCCATTCTGGCAAGATTAAATGACACATGAGATATAACTGAATAATATTGAACTTGGATAATTCCTGATGGAACAATTAAAATTTTAGAAAATGTGACCCAAAGGGTGGCTCACCCCTATAAAATCAGCATTTGGGAAGTTGAGGTAGGAGGATCACCATGAGTTCAATGTCAGTTAAAATGAAATCCAGTAAGGCCTGAGAGGAATAAAAACCTGCCTCAAAAATTTGGGGAAAACATGCTTACCTAGTAATATAACAAATTATTTGAGTATTATTTTTTCAACACTGTGTATATTTTAATTGAGTGTGTATACATTATGTTATAATGATATGAACATATTCTCCCTGTGTACTCAATTTCCAGGCTTCTCTTTAAAAATATATTTATAATATAAAGATTTTAAAGACAGAATTCTGTCAAGGTTCTTGAATGCTCTCCCCAGGCCTTAGACAAAACCCTGTTGCTGAAGAAACCACAGAATACCATTGTTCAGCATTGAGAGACTCTTTGAGGTCTGGAATGGTAACCAGCCCCCAGATGGCAGTTAGTGCAGTGCTGGAAGACACTACACAAGCTGCCAGGGGAAGCTGAACAACGACAGCTGGTGTAAACAGACCACTGACATGAAACACAGTCTGTGGCCATGAGTAAGCTGACCACACCTCCTACTGGGAGAGAAAAGCAAACCAAGAAAGGAGCACTTGTGCAATGGAGGAGCCTGGGCCTGGGGGAGACAATCAACAGCTATTAAATTCGGCCAAATATTCCACTCAGTGAGGGGGAACCCTTGATTGGAACCAGGGATTCAGGGCGATATGCACCGGATCCCATACTCTTGGGCTCCCAAGAAAAGATGCACTATGCAAGTGACTGCCGGGGAGGCTTTTGAAAATAGAAGCTAGGTAATCCAGATTGTTGTATATTTGTTAACCGATCCTGACCTCATTCTCCGATGGAGATTGTGTTTGTATTTTTCAGGATACAGCGAGGGAGCTGTGGCCCATATAACCCTACCTACCGACCGCAGGCAGAAAGCTGAGATCCTGGCATGAGATGAGCCACCACAGTCATACGGGAGAAGATCCATATGGAACCCCACAGAGAATGATTGGATGTACAAGGGACCCACAGCCATAGCCATTCAATCAACAAAAGATAAGCCAGTGTGACAGAAACCAACGAATCTCAACACAAAAACCCCTAAGCTCACAACACCATAGCAGCCTCAATACTCGCCCACCACGACTCAAGGAACTGAGCGGAAGAGGGGGCGGAAAGATTGTGAGAGCCGTGGTGGGGGAGAATAGCAGAGACTTGGCAACCCTCAGTAACTACACACTTGAGACATGAGAGCCTGGCTGAAGAATGAGCTATCCATGGTCCCCTACCACAAAGACTGATCCAGAAGGCCCACGGAGGAGGATATCCAGCTGACAGGGGATGGGAAAGGGGGGCAACAGGGAATTGGGGATAACAACTCATGGTTGGCCCACTAAACAATGTAACTCATTATGGACAATAAAAAAAAGAGTTTACATAGATTTTTTTTATTAGATTTATTATTATTATGAGAATATAATTTAATATTATGTGACAAGATATCAATCAGGCAAAATCATGCCATGGAGGATTATCTTTTGATTTCTTAAATGCAATTTTATTTATATGATGTAAATTATGTAAATTGAAGTTAATTCTCTGAAATATCCAGGACTCTAAATTAATTCACAAGGAGTAGATCTTAAGGGTTATTTTTTGATGGGTAGAAACAAACATTGATGATTTTAATGTTATTTTAAGAACTGCAAAGATATTAATGCTAATTTCTCCTTAATAAACTGCTTCTTTCTATCCTTTCCCTAAGATTATAAGAACTAAAACATTTTCAGTCAGCTTTGCTTAAAAATCAGTATTTTGTAGAAAATATAAACATTAAGAAAGGCAATATTGTTAGCAATAATTTGAAAATAAACTTAATCACAGAAGCTGTTGAGCTCTTTAAATTGTCAACTTTAATTATCTACACACACACACACACACACACACACACACACACACAAAAGTTACTCTCATGTTAATGCAGTATATGTGGCCATGCCTTTACTATGTAATTTCCTTTCCTCATAATTAGAATAGCCTAAATAAAATATGCCAAGAGAGAATGAATGCCATGCATTGCCATGAGATTGAGTTATTTAAAATGTGCAATCAGTTTTAATATTTTTTTTCAAAATGTACGCTATTGCTGTAATTTCTCTCCTTGAATGCTAAACTGCTCATTTCAGCAGATCAAAATGGCAAAATATATACTTGTGTTTTCAAATCCATTCCTTGGGTATCATTCATTTTTCACAATTCTTAAAAATTCAAAACTATACCTGAAATCAGAAATGTAATGTAATATTAATTAAAAACATTTCAATCTCAGAATATATATATGTAGATAGACATAGATGATGTAGATATAGATATAATTTTCAGCAGCTTTGCTTACAAATCAATATTATATAAAAAGATAAAAATGAACAAAAGGTATATTTATGATAATTTGAAAAAATTAATCAGAGAAATTATTGAAACTTTTTTGGGGAAGGGTGTATTAGTTAGGGTTCTCTTGAGGAAAGTATTTATTGAAACTATAGATTGAGGGAAGTTCAATAACAGCCAAAGAGGCTGTCCCTCTTTCATAGGTCAGAGCAGAGGGAAAAACCCATCTCTTACACCATACACACCGAACAGGGAACAGGCAGGAGAGGCCAAGGAGAGAATCTCTTCCCCTTTATATAGCCTTAGGATGGGGTCTTGCAACCCTATCCTATACTTAATGGCTTCCTGAGTCTCTGGAATTTCCTTCCTGCACTGCCTACACAGGAAAGGATGTTTACTTCTAGCTTCTTTGAGCTTCCTTACATTCTGCTCCCTACTGAGAGGCTGCCTTCCTATAAACATCCTCAGAGACACACCCAAGATAATTAAAAAGATCAAGTTGACAACAAATTCTAGCCATAAAAGAGGCGAAGCTTTCAAGATAGGGCCTTGCTCTAGCTCAGACTGACAAATGGAATTCACTGTGTAGTTTTAGGCTGCCTTCAAACTCACTCAAACTCCTCTTACCTCAGTCTCCTCAGTGCTGGGATTAAAGGTATCTGCCACCAAGCTCAGCTATTGAATCAGTTTTAGACTTTCAACTTTAATTATCTATTTAAGACTTTAAATATTTATTTCAAAGTTCAAACTCCTGGCTTCCAGTTTACACATAGACCAACATGCTTCCTTTGCAGTGCAGTGTCTAGCAGATATTTGTCATTATACAAGTTTTCACTGATGAGGTTATCATACTTATCAGTTTACATGTGTTGACAGATCATTTTATCATAGTTTTGATAAAGACCAAAAATAAGAAAATTCAATCCTAAAAATATTTGGAGCAACAATACTCTTTTTTGATCACAAAATTAGCTATTCTTTGTTCACTTAAACATTCAACGTAATTACTAGAAATCAACCATATAAAGCAACTTATTCTGGAAAGCTTACAAAAAAGATTCATGGTATTAACCTGTGAAGTTGCAATCATTTCACAATCTTAGAAGATCAAAATACTGATTTCTAAGGAAAGCTAATATTAGCCATTTCTGAAGTCTCTCACAACTTCCACATACAAAGGAGATAATACCACTTTACTAAGATAATCTCAAAATAAATCATTTTATTTCAAGTTATGATATCTATTTTAGCATAAATTATGACCACAGCATTATGAAAGTATTTATTTTCATCACAATCACAAGGAAGGGATCTTCAAGAGTGTAGTTATTCAGTTGCTTTATAGTTAAAATATGTTGAGTTTGTTATAAATCAATAAAACAATACATTTTATAGTTCATTTATACTATATGTAATTGTCTAATGTCATATTTGCACCACATATAGAATTATCATAAAAATATCATATTGTGAGACAAATTGTCATGATTCTTCTGGGAAATTTTTAAGTTTCATTTTAACAAAGTATGGAATTTATTTAATGAAATAGAAAAAATGATAGATTTAGAATATTAAACTCATATACATAAACATTGCAAAAGTTATAAGAAAAAGTGTGAATAAACAGTGTAACAGTCACAGTATAACACAGGAATTCAGACAGAAGAGTGAAAAGAATATTATTAGTGGAAAACAAAACAAACACATGAGAAAGTGAGGAATAAAAGTTCAATAGGAAAGAAATCATAAGAGAACCATGATTTCATAAAGCAATAAAAGCAATGAAATTGTCATAATAGATTTGTGTGTAATTTTAAAAAGACCTAAATATTATTTGAGTCAAAAAAAAAAACTGAAAGAGTGAGATTGTTTTAGGAAAATTTTTATACTATGTGTTAAAACAATTTGGTTTAAGAATTTATTTTGACCAGTCTTTATGCCCCACAGTGAAGCCAGACCTGGGACAGGTGCCTTGGCCTCCCACCAGCCCTTCTGCCCTCTGACAACCTGAACCCAGGTGTGGTCAGGGTAGGAATCTATACCTTGACTCCCCATTGGCCCATGACTCCCATGACCATGCCCACTGATCCTGACTTCTGGTAGGTCCATCCCCAATCCTGCTCCTGCTGCTGAAGGTTTGGTCACCCCCACAATGCCCAGCACCAGAAGACCCAAGCACAGTGCTAAAACCTCACCATTCCTCTGTGCAAATTCATGTGAGGACCCTGCTCCTGCTGAGGGCCCAGAGAAAACCAATCTCTCATAGGTACATGGGCAGGTCACATTGAAAAATGACACAGAGGCAGACTGCCCCACATCAAGTTTGTTTAGCCCCACTTTGGAAGTCTGCAATGAAAATATCAAATAAAGGGCACAGATGCAAGTTCACGAGGAATTGACAACATGTTCAGAAAATCTCTGCATGGAGTCTAAATCCAGATTATTAATGAAACTAGGAGCAAAAATGATAATATAAATGAAACTGTGCAGAATCAGCTCTAAAGCTTTGCCACCAGGCTTAATAAAATGGAGGAAAGACAGATGAGCTTTGGTAAAACAGTATATCAACTAAAGGCAAACCAGCAATCAAAGAAACTCATGAACCAGCTGCCTAACTAAATGAAGACATAATCAAATACAAGAATGAGTACCAGGAACATTACAAAGGCCACCTTTGAAATGACAATGAAACTCAACAAAGAGATGGAGATAATGCAAAAAAGCTCAATTGGAAAACCAAAATCAAATGGAGATGGAGACCTTTAAACATCTCTAGAATCCCTCACTATCATAGTTAATAACCTGGAAGATAGAACGTCAAACATGGATGAAAAAGCAGAAGAAAGAGATCAGTATAATAAAAACTTTGATAAATTAAAAAAAAAAACATGGGAACAGAATATGTGGGAAATATGGAACACCCTTAGGAGACCAAAACTCAGATGATGAGAATACCAGAGGGGGAAGGAATCAAGGTCAAAGATATTGAGAAAATCATCAACATAATTACTGAGAAAAATTTTCCCATTCTAGAAAAAGAGAATCACATCTGGATGAAAGAAGCACACAGAACACCAAACAGTCAGGACCAAAGAAGAAATTTCAGAATACACATTATAGGAAAAACCCTAAACATTGAAAGCAAGGAGAGGTTTCTAAATGCAGCAAGAGCAAAACAATGAATCACATACAAAGGCATACCCATCAAAAGTACACCAGACTTCTCCATGGAAACCATGAAAGTAAGAAGTAAATGGAATGGCATCTCCAAAGCCTAAATCACTTTGGCTTTCAACCCAAACTACTGTACCCTGCAAAAGTATCCCTTATAATTGATCGAGAAAGGTAAATATTTCAAGATAAAAGCCAGGTCTATAATTATATGGACACTAAACAAAACCTACATATAATTCTTCCTGAAATATTCCTAACAGAAGAGCCAAGTAAACAACTCCCAAGAACTCTCCAGAAGTTGGGCACAATAATCAAGCCTACAGGGAACAAAATAAAAAGAGAGGCATCAAACCCCATATGCCCTACA
Organism: Zapus hudsonius; assembly: GCA_004024765.1. Taxonomy (NCBI): domain Eukaryota; kingdom Metazoa; phylum Chordata; class Mammalia; order Rodentia; family Dipodidae; genus Zapus; species Zapus hudsonius. The sequence goes on from PVHP010011677.1 coordinate 40,596, forward strand.
CTATGGAAGGGATTGACTCAAGCCTCACAGTTATAACTTTGAATATTAATGGTCTTAACTCTCAAAAAATAAATAAAAGGCACAGGCTAGCAGGATGGATAAAAAATGATTCATGCATCTGCTACCTCCAAGAAACCACCTCACCTCAAAAGATAGGAATTCACCTCAGGGTGAATGTATGGGGAATAATCTTCAAAGTTAATGGAAATGAAAAAGAAGCTGGGGTTGTGACACTAATATCTGACAAAATAGACTACAAACAATAATCAACTCAAAATGACAATCAAGGACACATCTTACTCATCACAGGAACAATCCAACAAGAGAATATCACCATCATAAACATATACACAGCAAATGCAGAGGTTCCACAGTTCATAAAGCAAAAACTAATGGAAAACAAAACAAAAATAAACTCAAAGTCCATCCTAGTTGGAGACTTTAATACACCATTATCATCTTTAGACAGGTCATCCAAAAAGAAGGTCACCAGGGAAATAATAGAACTCAATGACACCATAGATCGACTGGACCTAACAGACATATACAGAACATTCCATCTGAACTCTATAGAATATATATTGTTCTCAGCAGCTCACAGAGACTTCTCCAAAATAGACCACATATTAGGACATAAAACATGCCTCAAAAAATTAAAGATTGAAGTAGCACCATGCTTCATATCAGACCACAATGCATTGAAGCTGGAAATAAATAAGGAGGTAAATACAGAAATTACGCCAACTTTTAGAGGTTGAACAATATGCTATTAAACAATGAATGGGTCATTCAAGAAATTAAATTGGAAATTGAAAATTTTCTTGAACTAAACAATAATAATAATGGTCCTAAGCTCAAGCAACTATAGTATTTCACATTCGACAAAGATGCAACAATGTTAACTGGTGTAAAGAGAGCATCTTTAATAAATGGTGCTGGACAAATTGCATAAATACTTGCAAAAAAAATGAAACTATACCCTCTCCTCTCACCATGCAAAAAAATCTACGCCAAATGTATCAAAGATAGCAACAAAAGACATGAAACTATGAAATCCCTGGAAGAAAAAAGTGGGGAAACTCTCTACAAGATAGGAATAGGAAAAAACTTCCTAAACATATCTCTGATAGCCCAGGAAGTGCAACAATCACATGACCAATATTATTTCATCAAGCTAAAAACCTTCTGTACAGACAAGCAAACCATACTCAAATCTAATAGACCACCATCAATCTTTGCCTGCTACAACACAGATAGAGGTCTAATGTGTAGAATGTACAAAGAACACACACACAAAAAAATAAATACATAAACTATCAAACAGCCCTCTCACAAAATGGGGAACAGAACTCAACAGGGAATTCACTTAGGAAGAAATACAAATGGCCTATTCTCATTTGAGAAAATGTTCAATGTCATTAATTATCAGAGAAATGTAAATCAAAACAACAATGAAATTCTACCTTTCTCCAGGTAGAATGGTAATTATTAAAAAGTCTACTAACAATAGATGCTGGTGAGGATGTGGGGAAAAAAGGACCCTCATTCACTGCTGGTGGGATTGCAAATTTGTACAACCACTATGGAAAGCAATGTGGAGGCTCCTGAACAGAATGGATATAGAGCTACCATAAGACGCAGCTATCCCTCTGCTGGGCATCTACCATCAAGTTTCCTCACTGAAGCAAAGATATATTTGCTCAACCATGTTTATAGAAACTCAGTTCATAATAGCAAAGAATTGGAATCAACCCAAATACCCATCACTGGATGAATGGATATGAAAGATGTGGTAATGTAGTCTAGGGAATTCTATGCAGGTGAAAGGAAAATATGACATGATGAAATTAAGAGAGAAGTGGATGGACTTGGAGCAGATCATTCTTCGTAGTCTCACACAAGAACAGAGAGCCAAGTGCTGGATATTCTCCCTCATATGGGTTCCTAAACAGGTTAAATCTGAACATTAAGAAAATCTGCCAGTGAAGAGTGAGACTGTAAAATAGGACTGAAAGAATTGTGGGAGGGAGGAATGAGAAAGCGAGGGGATTCATACAATAAACTAAACTAATAATGAATCAACACCATAAAACCCTAGCTTTAATATGAGAAAGATGTGGGCACCAACTGGTATGAGGGTCCATGAACAGAATGGGAGGAAGCCTAGCATCTAGAACACTTTCTCAGGCTCTTATCTCCCTGTCCCAATTCTTAGTTCCTTCCCACACTGAGCTGTTGATCAAAGAGACTCACGAGGTCTCAAAAACATTACAGACATCTGAGAAAATTCTTGAATACCTGCCCCAGGGCTAAGGTAAGACCTTTTCTGAAGAAATCACACATTGTCATTGAAGTACCCCCAGAGATCTTGCTAGATTCAGAATAGTAAATATATGGTAGAACGTGTAGCACTGGAAGATATTGCATGAGCTGTCAGAGGAAATTGGTCAATGATATTTGGAGAAAGCAGAGAACACTGGCATACAATATAGACAGTTGTAACATGGATGCTGAGCACACTGCTGTATGGAAAAGACCAGCAAGTCAAGAAGTGCCCATCTGTGCAATAGTGTTGGTAAAACTAGGAGAGTAAACAACAGATTACTGATTGGCTAAGAGATGTGCTCAATGACAAGGAACACTTAACTGGTGCTGGAATCTATGGCAAAATCCTAAGGTGACCAATAATCTGAGCACCAAGGGGAAATTCCCATTACTAGGGATCTACAGAGAGGCTACCCCCATTAGAAGCTAGCCATAATAGCAATGCTTGCCTTTTATGCCATATAGATCTCACTCTCTGATGGAGTTTCTCTTTGTCAGAAGGCATTGAGAGAGCCAGGAAAACAAAATTTCACCAAGAAGTCATTGGATGATGGGTGACATCCTGGCAGGAGACAAACCACCCCTATCCTTCACACTGGGCCCAAATGAAACCTATGAGACAAACAGGAGACCAATCATCACAGCAAGTCATATAACCCATGAAAGGTCAATGGAGACAGACAACAAAGATACCCATCACAACCCATGGCAAAGATCCAGAGACAATTAAGATCTCTACAATAAAGAAGCCTTAATGCTCACCCACCATGACTCAAGGAACTAAGAATAAGAGGGGCAGAAAGAAAGGAAGAGCCATGGTGGGGGACATTATCCAGAGACATGGCCCCCCTCAGAAACAATGCACAAAGCAGGAAGAAAGAATAACAACAAAAAAAAAAGAAAAAAGGGCTACCTCTGGTACAGATTAATAATAATAATTAAGAATCCCCTAACCTATGGACAGATCTAGTATGTGCACTGAAGAAGGGCCCCAGTGTTTAGGGGACAGAGAGGAAGCAAATGGGGACACCTTCAGAAGATTTGTTTTTTTTTTATGGAGAACTTTGATAACAGGTCAAATCAAAGCTCACTAAATCAATAAGTTGACTTATCAATTACTCCTTGTTTCAAACATAACTCAGTGAGTTTTTCATCAAACTTTTTATCCAATTATAAAAAAGAATGAATAACATTCCATAAATAATTAAGGTTGAAACCATATGAATTCTCCAAAAACTAGAATGCTATTGATACAATGACATTATCTCTATAAAAGAAGTGAATTTACCATTATCACCTTACACTGTAAATTTGAGATTCTAAGAAATCATTTTATATTTATTCTGAGCTGATGTGTCATTTGGAAGTATTACTGTATAATTGAATACATTTTAATAATTCTGTTTGATAAGAAAATATACTTTGAAAGGTTATAGCATTTGTACCAATGTATTACACTATTAAAATTAAAACTCTGATGGCATTAAGATACCATAGAAACCATTTAAAATTCCCAAGGGGAGGAGGACTTCCGGGGAAGATGGCTGACTAGCAGACACGCCATAAACCTCAGGGAAATTAGGACCAGGTTCTGCATCAGGGACCCAGCTCGCGGGCATTAGCTGCGGCCACGAGCCGAATTCCAGGCACCTCTGAGTACAGGATCTGCACGACTGGAAGCTGACAGCGTGGAAAAGAGCTCGCAGGAAGCAGTGAGTCCTCAG
>PVHP010011678.1:0-44625 GCA_004024765.1 Zapus hudsonius
TTTTTATAATCACAATCATGACACCTGTGCATTCATTACAGTTTATGGCAAACCATTATATTCAGAATATGGTCATGGACAAACATGTTCCTGGAGCCCCAGCTGCAGGTTTGGGTACAGGCTGCAGGTGCCTGGAGAGCACTGTGTGCTGGGTGCACAGAAGTACAGGGCTGAGTCTCCTGGTTGTGTAGCTGCTATATGCAGGGAGACATGTTTAGCATTTGTATTCAACAGCACTGTGAATCTTCCTTCCTGTCTTCTGGCCATATTTGAACGAATGTCTATTAGGATACTGAGGACTTTGCCTTCTTCTTTCTTATACCAAGGGAAGTAATTGAATGCCACATTCGTAAAACTGCAGTTGATGACAGCTGTTTCTTTCTCCCAGACATTCAGGATGGAAGGACTCTGTAGCACAGCCTTTTCTTGGCCACTCACCCCTGCTGAGATAATAGAAATGAGTTACTGGGTCATTATTAGGATTTACATTTTATTCCTATGGTATCTCTATGAAACTTGGGGGGTGGGTTCAGAATAACCCTTCTCTCTCTTTCTCCAAACTTGTGGTAGCCCTTTTCAGATGCCCAGGACTGACTTACAGATTAGATACAGACTGAGGAGCACAGAAAAGGCTTCCATGGACTTCCCTATTCTTCTTATCCCTCCAGTCATTGATGCTCCACACTTTCTGGGAGACTGCATGCTCCTTTTGCCTCCTGTTTCTGTTCTTTCTTATCTTTGCTATGATCCAATAGGAGGCAAGCTCTTCTCTGCCCACAAATATGTCAGGTCCACAAAGCCATCCACTGTGGTGAACCCAGCTTTTCTCTGATGTGAAAATGAAGTACTGCCATCTCATGGCAGAACCTTGATCACCCAGGAAATGTGCCAAGAGCTGTTCATTCTGTCTGGCTTTTTGCCCCCCTCCCACCTTTTATTTCACAAGTGAAAACAAGTGTTTCTAGTGATTATATTTCAGACCTTGCCTACATATCTTCTGTCCAACAGTAATTGCTTACCGGATTGAAGGTCTAGATAAAAAATAAAGGAGGCTGGCAGTATAAAGCAAGATTATAAGTAGAGACTAAGAACTAAACTCAAATGAAAACATAAAGAATGCTGTCTTTGTCATCTGTACCCCATTAACGCAGAAGCAAGCCCATATAGAAGTAATCTACTTTACTGTGCAGGATAAGTTCTGTATTTCAAGACAAAGCAGTATTGCAGCTCAGCCTTGGAAGTTAGCCAACATTCTCACTGTCAATGTGCCCGCTTTTAACAATATTTTTATTTAGTTATTTGTGAGGAGAGAGACTCTGTGTGGGTACTGGAGATTTGAATCCAGGTTGGCAGGCTTTTCAAGGAAGCACTTTTAACTGCTGAGCCATCTCCTCAGCCCCTCAAGGTGTCCTCTTGAGTGTGGGAAGGTTTGTGGAGCTAAGAGACACAACAAAAATTGAGAGCTCTGAAGGTGGTCTTTCATCTTGAAATGTTTTCTTCTGGCTTGCTCTAGAAAGTGAGTGGGAAAAGGCATATTTCATTAGAGATTCCTATTCTTCATCTAATATTCCTTTTTGAAGAGGTGTCATTGTAAAGTCTTCAGAGGGATCATTTGAATCACTCATTTGAACTTCTAAGACTCTTCTGAGTCGCAGAGCTGAGAACACCTGAATCTCTAGTTTTATTAGAAATTTTAGATCCACCAACAAAACCCTCAGAGAAATAAATGTTGCACAGCCTTTGATTTAACTTTTTTTACTGTCTAGACACCAAGTAATCAATAAGTCAATCAATCAGAGCAGAGAAGAATTTGGAAATGTTGGTAGCCATGGTGGACTCTTCTTTTTTATTGACCCTGTCTTACAGATGGTGTTTTCTTTAACCAAAATTTATTATTTTTTTCTTTTAGTTATAAATATCATTTGGGAAATTTATGGTTTTTTATATTGAATTTTCTAGTATCTTTATTCTCAATAAGATTAAGTTTAAATACAAGAAGTGGAAATGAGAATAGAGAATTGCTAAATCAATCTTAAATATCCAAAATGCTCAAGTAAAAGTTCACAATAGGGCTGGGGAGAGTGCTTGTCTCCCAAGTGTGAGGGTCTGACTATAGATTCCCAGAATGTTCCTAATATGCTGGTTGTGGTGGCATGTGCTTAGAATCCCAGAGTTTGGGAGGCAGAGACAGGTTGATCCCCGAGACTAGCTGTGAATCGGTGAACTCTGGGTTCAGTGATAGACCTTATCTCCATAAATAAGGTGAATAGAGATTTAGGGGGCCATCTGATGTTAACTTCTGGCTCCCATCTACACAAGTGTGTTCCCAGACACACATGTGGGCCCTCACACATATAAACACATATGCATGAACACACATACAAAACAAAACCAAACAAAGGCAATTCAAAGCCAGTGCACAATAAAGTTCACTGGATGGCTTCTTTGCTCCCCTCTAGTGAGAAAGTGAATGAACTGGCATGAAAATTTCACATTAAGGTTTTTTTGATATCTTTGTTATCCAAAATTAGATACATTGTTCCCTCCCTGTTCTCAATCCATGGAGTATCCTCCATGGCATACTGGATCAGTCACATTAAGTTTTATCTCCAGTTCCTTAGTGTCTTCAGTAGACTTGTTTACCAAAATGTTGGGGCAACGATTTACTGTTTATGGAAAGAAAAATGGACCACTTGAGGAGGTAAATTAGGTAAAGTTCAGAAGAATATATCAAGTGTCTAAAAACACCAGAAACAGTTATTTCGTAAAGCCTTTGGAGAAATAGGCATATTTCAGTCCCAATGAGTTGCTCTGAAACTACTCTCTGAAGTAGAAACACTTAAGTAAGAAAATGCATCAGTCGGGGTAATCATGGCAGACTGGCATTTCCCCTGTCTGGCAATCCTTAAAAGGATGAGATGCAATTTCACATGTGTTAATACCAAATACACGATGGAGTCTGATGGAAGAGTAAACACGCTTTTTATTGACAGCTTCAATATCTATTCTCAGCAGTATGTATTTTGAAAGATGCACAGAAGTAGCAAGGCTTCAATGTGTAGAACTACAGAAGACAATGGCACACATCATCATTTCCATTTCTTTTCCCTGTCCCCTACTCCCATCAATGATTAGTTTTTTAAAAAAATATTTTTATTTATTTATTTGCAAGCAGAAAAAGACACACAATTAGAGAATGGGCACTCCAGGGCCTCTAGCCACTACAGATGAACTCCAGATGCATGCACCACTTTCTGCATCTGTCTTTACATGGAAATTGAACTCTGGTCATTCAGCTTTGCAGGCAAGTGCCTTAACCTCAGAGTCATCTCTCCAGCCCCTCTCCCCCCAGTCACTGGTTCTAAAGCCCATGGCATCTGAAATAGAAGTTCTCGGTACTTCCTGAAGCATCCTCATTTCCACAAGATCACAAAGCTTCTAAAGATGGTTCTCATGCCTTGCAAATATATTAGATAGTAATAGGGTATCTGCCTGAATTATGATCTTTACAAGATAGGGCAAACACTAGCATCATGGAAATGTTGAATTAGGTGTTAATTTTCAGTACCTGAATACCAGTTCTTTCTTCTTGAGCTATAGGTAGAACCTGTGTACATTCTAATACAACTTACCACTTGAGACGCTCATTTTCCTTTGATAGTCCAATCTCTATAGCTTCCCAAGGAATGAACACACATGTTAAAACTACCCCATCAGAAGGGGGTTGTTATAATATTAACATTGTAATGGGAAAATATTTGCACCTCTTTCTTAGATTCAGTTTTCTGATGCAAAAGGTCCCAGGATTAACATAAGTGCCTGGCCTGAACCATCTTCCCAATAGAATCAAGCTCATGTATCTCCCCTTAGTTTCTGTTTCTCTTTTTGTATCGAAAGTAGTATTCATTATTCCAGAATCACATGTCCATAAACCATGTTTTTGAGGAAGTCAGTTCCTGAAGTTTCAGACATCCTTGGGCGAGTTTATTTTTCTCAGTATGTCAAATATTGAAAGCAAATGTCCCCCTTATACAACCTTTATTCAGTATATCAGAAGATAGGATACATATAAAGCTTCCCCAAAGCCTATAAGCCATTCCCACGAATGGTCTTACTTAAAATAGCTCTCAAATCAGGTGCCTGGACATTATCTTTTCTGCCAGCACTCAACAATGTCTTTCCACGACTAGTGAGCCTAAGGAGAAGCACTTTTGTGGGCTCTAGATTTCTTCGATACACAGAATCTGACCTCCATCAGTCTTCTATTACATGTAAAATTGAAGCATTGATTTTTACGAACACAGGGTGATTACTGGCATTGTCTCTGATCCAGAGAAACACTGTAAATCATATTTCCATTAAGGAAGAGAAGGGAGTGTTTTACCTGCTGCAAGTTTCATTTGACTTCTACTTATCTCCAACTTATTTCTTTAAGTTGAGATGATTTTATATTTTAGTTTCAAAAGTCTCACAGAAAGAGTATTGGAGTTGTTGCTGATGGAAGATTTATAAAACCATTCTAGGCATCATTACTGATTGTGTGGCTTCAGATAGATTGTGTGAGAGAGGAATAAATTTGAACTCAACGAGGAAAAAAACCTAAAGAAACATTGCAACACTAAAGTCCTGGATAGTTTCAGTTTATTCCGGTCCATATTGGCTTTCTTTTTAACCTTAAAATGTGTTTCAGAGATAGGATTGTGGATACTCTTGGTATGCAGGGGACACCCTCCACGTAACTATTTAGGCTTGATAGAAAGTTTATTAAGAGAAACATTTTGTAGTCTAAGAAATTTGAGTATTTCTCTTAGAGCAATTGCAGTGCTTTATGTAGGGCATAGTATTTCCCCCTCTGAGTATATAAGTGATTGACTAAAAAATGAAAGCTAGTATTCAATAAGTATGGAAATCTTACTTTGAGTTCAGACCGATTAAATTTCAGGGGAGGAATATAGGATTTTTCCAGATATAGCTAGCAACCAGGAAATAGCTGGTGCTTCTCATTTTCCACTAATGGTTCCTTTATGGTCGTCAGCCCCTTAGATGGACATCACCTCTTGGGCAACATCAGTTTTTTTTTTCTCACTATATTTCCCAGATTGGCCTTGAATTTACAATCCTCCTGCCTCTGTCTCTTGAGTTCTGATGTGCACCACTGAGCCTGCTTCAAGTATAGAATTTAAAATGCTATTCATTCTATATTACTTTTACAAGAAAAGTCGGCTTTCACACATGGTCTTGTTTGTTCACTGAGCATCTGTGATGAAGTACTTCCTGAAAAGAATTCAACAACTTCCTTTCTAGATTTTATCTTGTCTTATACATATTAACCACTAGCTACTAACAAATGCTGGGGTAGAGTAAGTATGTGGGTCTTCTCTGAGAATACAGGAATTGGCTGGTATCTGATGTTGAGTTCTGGCTTTTTTGTAAGCTCTTCTATGATTTTGTTTTCAGAGTGGGATTTCTGAGACAGCAAAAATAGGTTCCAGAGTCTTTTGGTTGTGACAGTAATATGAAGAGACAAATAGTTTTACCTGTGTTCTAAAAGCTTACAGAATATTCTCCCTGTGTTGTATTGGTTTCTGCATCTGCCTTCATAAAGAAGAGGAAAGCAAACCCTCCACTTGGTAGTGTTTTGTACCAATGCTGTATGTAATACAGCTGTTGTATCTTATAAACAATGAAAACTTACAGTCTCATCCTCCTCTGTAGACATTGCTGGTTGTGACCGAATGGCCTTGTGGGAATTACTGAAACTGTCCAAGAAGAAATAACAAGGTTGATCCCCTGAGCTGTCCTAGATAAGAGTTGCCAAGATATTCAAGGAACAGGAGCTAAACCTTCAGTGATGGCAAAGGGAGTGACAAAATCTATGGCCTGTTTGCCTTTGTCCATTTTTTCATTTCTGCTGCCCTTCCCACCATCTCCTCTCAGCCTTACACTTTCCTTAGCTACTATCCCAGCCAGGAAGAAAAAGGTCACCAATGCCCATGATACACGGAGAAGTATCATGTTAGCTCCTCTGTCTCTTGGGAAGTCTATGCCGCTCTGATGGTGGTGCTCAGTTTTACTCCGTTTTTGTGCTCTACTTAGAATTATTGAATGTGAGCAATAAAGCTGTCTTACAATAGGACATTCCTATAGTGGTAAAGCAGGAGTAAATTCAATCAGATTCTGCTTATACCTTTATAGACCTGATAGAACCACTAACCATATTTAGGACAGCCCCTTTCCTCTCATAAAGATGGTTCAGGGCTGGAGAGATTGCTCAGCAGTTAAGGCACTTGCCTTCAGTGCCTAAGGTCCTGGGTTCAATTCCCCAGTACCCACATAAGCCAGACCCACAAGGTGGTGGCCCTGGTGTGCTCTCTCTCTCTCTCTCTCTCAATCTCTCTCTGTGTCTGTATCTCTCTGCTTGAAAATGAATAAATAAAATATTTTTTAAAAAAAGATGGTTCAGTCATTGCCCATGAGTTATGATGATCTATTATAAGATTTAGATTAGCATCAAAATTATAATTCTTATGTATTATCTTCCAGATAAGAAAAGATATTTAAAATTAAAATGCAGATGCAGGCCCACGGTCTTGTTAGGGTGAATATACACTTTTGCACACAAAGTTCTTTCACAACACTAAATCCTTTCCTTGAGAACATGTTTTCAACCTTTCCTTCAAAACCCATTTATTTTTCTGATTTTGTTAGAATTATTGTTGTCTTCCTAATGTGAGATCTAGGTAACTACATTTTTTTAGGAAAAGAGAAAAATCTTTACTCTATTTAATTTTTCTTGCCCTAGGTTCAGCTGTTATGGAGGATCAGCTCTATTATGAAATTGTCCCCATGATTCTACTCAGTAGACAATCCATGAAGTAAGAAGATAATTATTTTTTACTTTACTCTCACCACTTCTTTATATACCATCCAGGTAAAAACAGGAAGCAATTCTGGAGCTGCTATACCATGTTGATCATCTTCCACGATTTTATTGGGAGAACCCAGTCTCAAAATGACCATTTTCACCTAATTATAAAAATGCTAGCCAAAAATCACTAAACACATACGACACTCTAGGAACTTGAGGAACACATTCTTCCTTGGTCTTCACCTTGAGATGGGAGAGAATCACTCCTCATCCTCCTTATACAAGGGGGAATGAAAGACCCAGCAACTTGCCCAAGATCACACAAGCTGGGGCATGGAAGACCCAAGATGTGATGTGCTCTACCTTGAGATTGAACTTTAATCATTGCACACTAACTACCTCTTGTCACCTGCTCCTCAATGTCTGTTTCTACTTTTATATTTTCCAGATTAAAACAGGAGAATAACTCCTATTTAGTTATGTCTTGTTAAAGAGTATCATAAATCTAGGCACTAATCACTTTCAGTTTTATTTAAGTCAACTTTATTGGGTGTAAACTATGTGGAACAAGAAGTCATATTTCATGTGATATATTTAAAGTATTTTTATGAATGTATACAAAATGTAACCATGACTCTATTAATTTATATAATATTTCTTAGCACTCAGTAGTTCCTTGGTGACTCACTATAATCAATACCTTCCTTTCATCACCAACCTTTGGCACATACTGCTCTGATTTTGTTGATTTTTGTCAGCAAGTTTCCTCTATGATTTTACATATGTGAATGTATATGTTATATGCATTTTTGTTCAACTTTTCTCTCCAGGATATTTAAAAAAACTAATTTCTGTTAATCGGTGGATAAATGCTTTATATCTTTTTGTTGCTGAGTAGAATTGGACTTTATAACCATATTTAAGTTTGTTTTTTCATTCATGAGCTCTTTCTCCAGCCATCACTGCCTGTTCTTGAGTCCATCCAATGCCATTTTAATTTATAGCATTACATTGTTCAATTGCCAAATTTGTATTTTTTTATTCTTATGACTTCTACTTCTCTGCTGAGATTTTATTTCTGTTCTATTATTAGGATCATATATTTCTTCAGTTCTTTGGGCATATTTTCTTTTAGTTCTTCAGACATATTTATTGTAGCTGCTTCAAAGAATTTATATGTAAAGTTTAATGCTTGAGCTATCAGAGTTACTTTCTATTTGTTTCTTTCCTTTTGTTGATGACAAATCATATTGTTCTAGTAAGTTCTAGTTATATAATAAATATCAATGGCTATGGTGGGCTATAACTTCTCAAATAGAGATGAGCGGTGACCCAGTGGCCTAATGGATAAGGCATCAAATAGAGATGAAGCTTTTCTCTTCACCATTGGAACATCTTATCAATGAATCAGTTGGTTAAAACTTGTTGAGCTCTTACTATATCCCACTGTGGTACTGGGTTTGAGGAAAGGAAACAATTATCTTGACAACTGCACCCATGTAAAGCTCGAAATCAAATAAAAAAAGCACAATGAAGACTGAATGTCACTCTAAAAATGGAAGTACTTCTCAATGCCATTTCATACAAACAGGTATTTAAAACCCTAGAGGAAATGGCCTCTCCAAGTAAATGACAACATTAACAACCTAAATACCAACCACTTCAAATTTTGTGAGAAGATCTTAGCTTGTGGTATCTGTAAGTATGTATTCTGAGGGGAAATGTGGATAAAGCTTATAAACAGAACTGTGACCAAAAGTGAAAATAAAGAGATGAGCTGGAAGAGGGGAGTAACAGGAAAGAGGATACATGTGACATGTAAACAGAAAGGAGGGAAACACAGGAGAAGGGAACTGGGAGGAAGAGGGAGAGAGGGATAGGAGGTGGGAAGAGAATCAACAAAAACAAATTTGTAGTGGAAAATGCCATTAAAAAGGTATGTTTCCAACTCTCTATTGACAAACTGTAGGAACCCTAGCAGAGAGAAGCCATAAAGGTTCACATATGGAGCTTGTTACATAATAATTTAATCTGATTTTTAAATCTAAAACTTAGATGGTTCTCTTCTCAATCTAGGTTACTTGCCATATAATTGACCATCCAAAAATCATATACTGATGTGATGACATAAATCAATAAAATAATGTAAAATTAGGTATGATGTCAGGGTGTTCTTCTTATTTACATTACATCTGAAAACAAATGGATGAGCTTTATAGCAGGTGGCCCACAGGAGCTTTGTGCCTGGTGATCATCTGTGTCCAGCTTTAGGTCTGGGTGATCTTGGGAGCCCTGGATACCACTCTATGTATCCACAGAAGCAGGTGCCCGAGTGACAGGGCTGGGAAGCTGTGATGTACAGGGGACTTTGCAGCTTCATCCTTAAATACAGCAGTCATGTTGTCATGACTATTCTTTCCCCTACATTTCAGTAACATCACCAGAAGACCGTGCTTCTGCTTGCACCTGTATGGAGAATACAAAGTCTTTGAGGAGTTGCAGCTAACAGTAATCTTCCATTACTTTGGACTCTGTTCTGGTTGTTGGCTGCTCAGCCATCATCAGGAAGACAAGGCTATAGGAAACCCTCATGAGATGCAGAGGTTCATAAAATGAGGATTTCCCACCTTCCTTTTTCATGGAAAGAGATCATGTCCTTCACTTCTTCCATCTTTCAACCTGATGAACTTGTGCTAAATTTTCAGGTTTACAGCACATAGTCCTAGCAATCTCCCCTTTAAGTCTGGAATGGGAGTGGGACTCTCCCTTGTCTTCCCATGCTTAGTATTGGTCTCACATTAATCTGTCTCATCACCCCTCTAAATAATTAACTAGATCATAACTGTGGTGAGACAAGATGCTGGGTAAGTTATCATGGCTTTTTTCTCCAGTTTATGTGCAGAACTATGCACATGCTTAAAGAATAATTGGCCCCTTCTTTTTCCCGGATAGTGTCTCACTTCTACCTTCATGTCATGCTTAAAGAATTTGGCATAAACACATACATATATGTATACAAATAGTGTATATATATATATATATATATATATATATATATATATATATATATATATATGTAAGCTAGGATCTATGTGAGACAAGATTTGTGATATTTGCTTTTATCTGCTGACATGCATAATATAAAGATCTAAAGTCACATCCATTTTCCTGCAAGTGACATAATTTTATTCTTCTTATAGCTGAATAAAACTCCTTTGGGCATAAATACCACAATCACAATGATATGATGAAGATAAAAAGAATAGACATGAAAAGATGATGATGTGTTATTATATTTTAAAATAGATTAAATACCAACTCTTAAAAAGAATAATTGTTGACTGGTTGAAAAAAACCACTTGAGAGCAATGTTAGCTAGACACCATTGCCCAGGCATTATTGATGAAGATTTTCATAGAAGATGCTAAGAAGTTAGGATGCTAAAGACTACGTATCACACCAATGACTAGATCAATGCTGGTAAATTGCTCTTTATAAGAATGCTGTTTCACAAAAATAAAAAATGAGAAGATAAGTCATCCTCTTCAGATGACTGAAAATGGATGAACTGCAAAGATCGAATCATTTTAAAGAGCTTTAACAGAAACAATAATGATGCAATTGTATATAGCATTCACTTTTCTTGTATCACTGTGCAGCTTTTGAAGTACAGTGAAAAATATTAAAACATTGTCTTATTATAGCCTCTCGTCAAAGGCCCAGGCAGGAAGGGGACAACCTGAGAGTGAATCTGGGATTGTAGAAGGTGAGGAAGTCAAGGGATGGGAGGTCAGAAGGACTTTGAGGGGAGGAGAAGCATGTGTGAAACAGGAAATGTGCAAAATATTTAAAACACTGCAGAAATTATAAAGACAACCTAATAAACACTGTGCAAAATAGGATATTCAGTAAGCCTTAAAAAACTGATGCTATGCCATTATTCATGAATAAAATTCAAACTAAACCCACAGGTAACAACATTCCCTCAAGAAGGCCAATATTTAAATCTCTAAATTAATAGAAGAACTATATGTTGGTGAAGGAATCATGAATTGATACAGCTATTTTGGAAAACAATTGTTAATATCTATTAAGTAATTCTCTCTTATTCTGACCCAAGGATTCTCCCCCTGGACTTATAAATAATAGATCAATGCCTATCCTCAGTAATGATAAATACAAGAATCTTCATAGTAGTTTTATTCAGAGTATTAACACTCAGGTTCATCTAAAGAAGTAAATGAAGAATTAGTTGGATTTAAAATGTATTTTCATGTAGAAATATGACAGCAATTAAAGAACCTTTTCTGCTAAGAATGTCTATTATAAAAAGACTAAAATTAACAGGTACTGACATAAATAAGAGGAAAGATAATGTTCACACATCTTTGCTGGTATTGTATATTTGTATGGCCACTATGGAAAATAGTATGCAGGTTCCACACAATATTAAAAATAGTAACACCACTTGATTCAATAATCCCATTATTGGGTATATAGACAAAGGAAATGAAATCAATTTGTCAAAGAGACATTTGCACTTGTTTCCTTATTGCAGCAGTATCCATGGTCGGCAAGAAATTGAAAAAATTTAATGTCTATAAATAATGAAGAAAGAAAATTTAGGGGCTGGGGAGATGACTTAATGCATCAAATGCTTGCCATACAAGTGGGAGGACCTGAGTTCAGATTCACAGGGGACAGGTATGTGCATCCTGGGGGCTTACTGATTAACTTGTCTAGCTGAAATGATAAGTTTGGGCTGAATAACAGAAAGAAAACAAGGAGGAAGGTGATAGAGGGAGACACGTGACATCAGCCTCTGGCCTCCAATGCATGTTTTCACATGCATGTGCACCTGTACATACACATGCACCCACACACCTCTGAATACACATACTCATACATACACATGTGCAGACACCTATGAATATGCATACTCACACATACACCTGCGCCCACACACACATGAATATACATACTCACACATACACATGCACCTACACTTACATGAATATGCATACTCACAATACACTTACACCCACACACCTATGAATATGCATACTCACACATACACCTGCGCCCACACACACATGAAAATGCATACTCACACATACACCTGCGCCCACACACACATGAATATGCATACTCATACATGCACATGTGCCCACACAAATGAATATGCATACTCACAATACACATGCGCCCACACACATGAATATGCATACACAAGCATACACATGCGCCCACACACATACACATGCGCCCACACACACATGAATAATCATACTCACACATACACATGTGCCCACACACATATGAATATGCATACTCACACATACACATGCCGAAAGAGAATATATCATGCACATACATCACATACATAATGGAATATTATTCCGGAGTAAACCATGACTTCCCACCACAATGGACATTTCTACTCAAAACTTTAAACTGAGCCCAGTGTGGTGGTGCACACCTTTAATCACAACACTTGGAATGCTGTGATTTTTGAGGCCTGGATGAAACTGAAAAAAAGTAGGTTAAATATGTCAGGTACTTAAAGACAAATGGCTCATGATCTTGTTCATATGTGAAACTGAAAGAGTTGATTTTATAGGAGTTAAGAGGAGAATAGGGGTTACTGTGACAGTCTGGATAGGGGAAGAGTTACAGTTAAGTAGGAATAAAAAGTTATGTGGTTCTATTGCACCCTAGTTTGACTATACATAACACCAATGTACTACGTCTTTCAAAAGAGCTAAAAACCAGAAATTTGAATATTGTTTTAACCATAAAGAAACATGCTTAAGGAGACAGATACATTTACCTTAATTTGAACATTACAAAAACATACATATATCAAATCATCACATGGTGCCCCATTAATTTGTATGTTTTTTATGTCATTTAAGAAAACCGTACTGCTATATACAACAATGCGGATTAATCTCACAGAAGTAATAGTATATAAAATAAGACAGAGACATACAGTGCATACTATATAATCTGATATGTATGGGGTTCTATGATAGAGAAACCTAATCTATAGTGAATGAAGTCAGAAGAGTGGCAATCTCTGTTGTAGTGAACAGTAATAGTGGAAAGGAAAAGAAGCACTCTGTGCTGAGGAATATGTTCGGTCTTTATTAGTATAGTGTGTAGATGTAAAATTCATCAAGCTATACACACTATATCCACACTCGTCATGTGTGGTTCTTTGGGAGGAAAGTGAAAAAAAATCACTGGCAGAATATACGCAGAACATTGACAATCAAAGGGAATATTTCTTGAGAGCACTGTAGTGTCCATGAATAATGGAATGTTATCTTCAAAGCGTCTTTAGACAGTACTGGCAGCTCTAATCTATTAAAGCTTTCGTACTAGAATGAAAGAGAGTTCAAGATATTTTCATACAAAGATTTAGGAAACAGGTTGCTAGAATGGTTAAAAATGTATTTTATATTCAGAAGGAAGAAATAAACATGGTAAAATGCATCTTACAACACATTTCAACATGTTATTGAGCAGAAACATGCATTCATAGAATATTAATACAATGTTCTCAAGAAGTTGGCACTACAATACATTCTGACTTTAAGAAGGCAGGTATGTGTGATATGACTTTAAGTTTAGCATTGTTAAGTTGAGTTACTATGATACAAAACATTACATGACAAATAAAGTAGAAATGGAGTAAATACTATGAATGAAATATAAATATATTAACAATAAATGCATGAACAAAAAACATGTATAATGAAACACGGTGTGTATTGTGTCATATTAGATGATCAGTTTTCTCTACATAGCCTCTACTGGTGTGGACTATGTGTTTCTGTGGTATGGCTTAGGGAAGATGAGAACAAATGTATTATAACGGGTTAGGCAGGCCTCCAAGGTGCTCTTCCATGATTAGATAGCTCACGGTTCCAGAGGTCCTATCTCTAAGTCCATTCAAAATGAAGTGACGCAGAAATGATAATCTAGCATGATATCATATAATCAGTTTAGAAAAGTTGTGAGTAAGTTTCAGGCAGAGAGAAACATGGAAATCAGCAACTGTCATGAATGGCTAGATGAGGCTCTTTGAGTCTATTTTATAGCATCCTAATTTAAAGAACTCAAAATGACTACATGAGTTAATTCTTGGCAAGTGTGGTGATGTGAATGCAGCACTGCCCCACAGCCTATGCATTCGAACACTTCAAAGAGGAGTGGTACTGGAGGAAATGCATCGCTGGGACAAGCCTTGAGGTATTACAGCTCAGTTCCACTTGTATTCACTCTCTCTGCCTCTTCCCTCCTGATATGAGATGTGACAAGCTTCCTACTCAGGCCTGTCATGGCTTTCCACCACGATGGACATTTCCCCTCAAAACTGTAAACTGAGCCAGCAATCCCAGTACTCAGAGGGAGGAGGATTGCTGTGATTTTGAGGCCAGCCTGAGACTACATAGTGAATTCCAGGTCATCCTGGGCAAGACCCTACCTAGAAAAACCAAAATAAACAAACAAAAAACTGTAAGCTGAAAAATAAACCCTTTCCTTCCCTAAATTGCTTCTGGCAGAGTCTTCTTTCCCATCAATAGGAAGTAACCTATATAGCACTATTATAACAAAAGCTTCAGAGATTTTTAACATGTATTAATTATACAAAATAATGGGTTTCATTGTGATAGTTTTATACATGCCAATAATGTACTTTGATAATATTGACTCTCCCCATCTTCTGGTCTCCTCCCTCTTCCCAAAGGTTCCTCTTCTACTTTCATATTTAAAAACAATCTCTAGATTCTGCTTATGAGAGAAAATGTAATATTTGTCTCTTTGAGTCTGGTTTACTGAAAAAAATTCAATTTGGAGTGAAGAATGAAGAGAAAATTCATTTATAAATATTATATGAATACACATGAGTAGATACATACATGAATATATAGGTGTATGTATTCAGCTACTCTTATTTTCAGAGAAGCTATTGGTGCCTGTTTTTTCCTGATGTTAGGATTATTTTCTAGTCACCTTGTCATTCTATATTTAAGGTATTGAGAACAACTCTAAGCATATAGAGGAGAAACTTTCTATAGAAAATTGGATTTAGGACTGGAAAAATTGCCCAGTGGTTAAGGCGCTTGCCTGCAAAGCTTAACTACCTGGGCTCAATTTCCCAGCACCCACGTAAAGCCAGATGCAGAGCTGGCTTCCCCCTCCAGTGGCTAGAGGCCCTGATACACCCATTCTCTGTCTCTATTTTCCCTATCTCTCTCTGCTTGCAAATGCATACATAAAAATATTGAAAAAGAAATTTGGACTTACTAATGTCCTTATCACATAATGAAAAGCATAAAAGCAACGGCCAGAAAGTATTTGTGATGAATGGAATCATATTGTCTCTGGGATGTGAGGAGAAGATTTCATCTTGTTCTAAAATCTATGTTTACCAAATGGAAAATATCTGAGTGAGTGATAGAATTGTCAAAGGTTTTATAAATTGGTGGTGAGAGTTTGAATGTAAGACATCAAGATTTTTTATTAGTTAATGCACTCATTTTGTTACTGTTTAATTATAGGAATGGGAAAATTGCTTGTAGGTACACTGATGATTTAGAGTACCATATGTTTGAAGAAGAACAGTCTGAATTTTCAGTTAACTACCTAAGTGAAGGCTCTAAATTTAATCAAAGTTTAGGGAACTTCTTTTTCAAAATTCTTAGGACTTTATGATGACCTTGGCCTGGTTCTTTACTGCAAACCTTGAGCTATATCCCAAATCCTCAAACGTTTGTACCCATGTCAGGTGAGAATCATGATGGCTACCAGAGAAAGGCCTTTGAATTTGGCTAGCTGAATGGGATGCTTATGCTTGCAAACTTGAGCCACAGGGTAAAGTGTCTTACTGATGGGCAGTGTGTCAAATACTTCAATGCCTAGCTGGTAAGAGGAGCATACAACTGATTTACCAAAAGATGTCTGGAAATATTTAAGTGAAGAAATGAATGAGTGTGACTCACAATATAAACACGTTTAAGGTAAAGTCACAGCTATCTAGAAAAAAAAATCATCAGGAATTATTTTGTTTATTTTTCCTCAAAACTGATGTACATAATTGGCAACACTCTCAAAGGTGCACAAGAATTCAACAGAAGAATCTTAGTTTCCTATTCCAAATATATATTCTTTTCCTCTGGAATATAGAGAAACAGGGCACCTTATTCTATGATCACCAGGTAACCAGAGACTCACACTTTGGCTAAACCTGCAACTTCTCTCTGAAGGTATTAATTCATTCATGTAGAACTTGTTATAAATCCCATGATGTATAGGAACTCAGTATACATCCTTTCATCTTTATTCAGATTAGTCATGAAACCCTTGATCTTGTCTTCTGAGGTGTGTCTCAAGAAGAGGGAAAAATATTTTTGTAGGAGGAGGCCCGTGCTAGAAGCAATGGAGAAGTCTCACTTCAAGTATAGTCAGTAAGAAGCAGGGACTTTGTATTTGGCAGATTAATAGATAAGCAGGCTCTGCTACTACTGGCATTTCAATACTGGACAAAAAGAGATCCTTATACTGTAGGCCTGTTTTCACATCATAGAACAACTAGAATGAAGTGGAACATTTTCTGGATGGAAGTGATAGTTATTATAAGAACATCTGCTGCCTCAACCACACAAGAGTAGGAGACTGTCTTTTGGAAGTAGAAAAAGTCCCAAATGATGAGTTTATTTAAAATGGTCAAACTCTTTATCAAGGATGAAACTTGGTAACAAAGTCATGTTGGCAGTTTGTTCATAGGGAAATAAACAGTATTGAAAGCCTGTATCTTTTCCTTGTTTAGCTATTTTTTTGATAAGTTTCATGCAGAATCACTGAGTATATAGGATACATAATTGTCTACCTTTAGGAAATTGGTAGGGGATGAGAATTATTGTGTGCTTCTCAAATGTGAGTTTTGTAAAAGACATGTGTGGCAATGTCTAAAGGTTGGGTGCATCTCTGAGGCTTAGGGCTACTGTTATGTGAGGCTCACCTTTCTCCAGTACCCATTTCTCTACTCTCATTCTCAATGCAGTTTCTCGTCTTTATTTCTTCCACTTTTTGATGTTACACATCCTTGTACTGAGGCATAGAAAATGCCTCCAGGGGAGAGAAATGCTAAGTGAGTGTGGGGTTGCTTTGCTTTCCTCTTCTACTCTGGAGGGTGAACTTTCCACTGTTTATTCCCCTTGACATAGTTCTTTCAGATGCTATTTACACTTTAATAGTTTGCAGATAAAAAGTATCTGCGCTATCAGCTACATTGCAGGAGCCAGGAGATACGTTTTCTTCACATTTCTTAGGTATTTCCTGTTTTCAAAGGCAGTTGCATCTTACTCCATAGTGAAAGGTATGATATGTATGGGCTAAACTTGTCATGCCTTGTACAGCACATTTAATGCCCTTTGCACTTAAAAATGAATTATGATCCCCAGAGGTCCTATGGTTGTTTCCTATTAACTATATGCACAATTCATTTTATTGTTCCCCAATGCATCTATCCCTACCTGTGCTCTGTGAATATGTAAACATGCTGAGTGATCGTTGTTTCTCATATTCTTTATCATTCCATATTAAAATGCATAGAATTTATAATAATGATCTTAATTATTTAATAAAACAAGTGTTATGTGCCCTTTTTCTGATTAACTCCTGTTAAGCTGCCTGGATTTAAACTAGGGCATCACATATGCTGACGTACTCAAACATTTTCTGAAAGGCATTTCCTTATTTCTGCAATACCATCCCCTCTCTCATTTCAAAGAAAGTGTGTGAAACAAATTATGTTCTCCATTAGATACACCTCCAATAAGAGAAGGAAATCTTTATTTAGGTATTTCTACATAGCACCTAACTGGTCTTCAATACATATTTGTTGAATGATTGAATCGATGGAGATTGTGAGTACTTGCTGGGAAATGCCTCCCTCAGACTGTAAGCGATGAGTCTGAGGTGAGAAACACATTTCATTCAGAAATGAAAAATGGTAGAAACATAGTACTGTCATCTTTAGACACTTACATTTGCTGTTTGTACAGGAGCCCAATGTAAGGGAGGAATAAACAGCTTGTACAGTGAACTATCTATTTTAACAGAGTCTTGTCACTGGGTTTAAGAGATCTTCTTCCTGGAATTGTGACTTACAGATTCCTTGACTGGGGATTAGGATGTTAGAATTGGTTGTTTTTGACAGAAAGAGATACTAGACTGATGACTCATTGGCAGTTTCCAAAGTGAGATCGCTTTGATTTCTCAAATGTGAACTGTTCAAAACCAGGTTAGAGGGTAACGTTCAGACCTCTCTACCTTGCTGCTGGGCTTTGAGTCTGGCTCCAGGATCTGGAAAAAACAGTGCTTTCACTACACAGAAACAGCTGCTGTTGAGCAACCCATGTAGACAATCCCCATCCTTCATGCTGATGCTGGTCCTTTCCTTTCCCTCTTCATCTTCTTTTATAGGCTTAAAGAAAACTCTTCCTGAAACCTTTTCCAGGGACTTCCCTGGGTGAAGGTAAGCCATAAAAGATCAGTAATACTGGTGCTTTCTTGCTCTTGGATATGGAAAGATCAAAGGCTCTATCATAACTTGGGCAAGCTGTTTGTGTCCAGATAGAATAAGGTATACAAGAATCAATCAGCCTATAGATCTAACCTAGAAACACCATCTCCACTCTCCATTGAGATCTCCAGGTGAACCAGGTATGTTCCTGCACTGGAGTGCCAAGTTCACTGAGAAATACTGTCTGCCTGAATCAGGAGATGTAAGGCTGTGGAAATGACATTCTCACCACATAGGACCCCTGCTGCCACACTGAGGTTGAATTAGGTGTGTAGCTCTGGTTCTGTGTACAGGCTGCAGGTGGCTGGAGAGCTCTGTGCCTCCACCGCACAGAAGAAAGAGGCTGAGTCACCGGGCAGGGAGCCCGTGATATACAGTTGGCTAAAACGTCCTTTAGTGTTGACTGTGGATTTTAGTCTTCCTTTCTGTTGCTCTTCTGAAGCAATATAAAACAAGGACACAATGTGCCCACCAAGATTTTGTTGGAACCACTGCACACTGGTCATGGAGACAGAATAATTGCACATCATGGAGGGGCTGCTCCCCCTTGGAGGACCAGGATCTCAGGACTCTGCTCCATCTTCCTTTGTGCTCTGACCCCTGGTGAAAAGAAGGAAAATAGACATAAGCGAAGGTCATTACTAACTGAACCATTTTCAAGGGCTGGGAATTTCTCTCTGATTTTCTCCCTCCAGGTATAAGGCACTGCCCAAGAGAATTATTGTTTCTTCATTTTTCCTTCTCTCCTGTGCTGGGCTCCTTCCTCATTCAGTTGTGATAATCCCCCTAGGGTTCCTAGGGGATGTTTTTAACTCACAGCAAATCTGTATCCACAGGAGTCCCACATGACTCCTTTGTGTCTTCATGATTTGATATCTTGCTATAGGGAATCACGTTGGTTTCACATATTAGTATGTATTGTATCTTGAATTTGGAGCTGGTTTTGTTCCTGTAGCAGATCAATTTCATGAAACCAGTGCTGCAGCAGCCACTCCTCAGCTTGCTTGCCCACCTTTGAAATTGGCAAGCTCCACCTCCCTGTGGTGATCTTCTGAACTTTGTGGTGGATGTGTGTGTGTGAGAGAGAGAGGGGAGTGAAAGAGGAAGAAGGGAAGGATGGTGAGAAAGAGAAAGAGAAAGAAAAAAAAGAGGAAGATTTTTTGGGGATAGTGAGGGGACAATCACTTTAAGGATGAAGAATATTTTATCTTTTTAATGTAAATTCTGAGTGTGTGTAGAATACTCTGTATAAAGAACAAGGACTTATAACCTAGAGGGAGAATAAAGAAATAGCAGGTATCTTTGTGGAGACACAAGTAAGAATATTGACTAAGCTAAAATCTGGGACAGGATAAGATTGAGAAACTTTTCTGAGTTGTGAATGATTTATATAAACATTATTCCCTACTGCTATTTTTATATGCCATGCATTTTACTTGTTGAATTAGTGAAGTCAAATGATAAAGGGCTAGTTCAGGATTATGAATGATAACTGGTCCTAAAATTTCATATCTACTCCACCCCTTTAATATTTGTATGTAGACATTGGTTTTTAGCCAGGGCCCTTTCAGAGCCCAGGGAGCATTTGGCAATGTCTGCAGATTTATTTATCATGATTGAGGTTGTGTAAACTGCATCTGGTGAGGAAAGATTACGCACACTACACATCTTGCAGTGCCCAGGACAGCCGCTGCCCTTAGCTGAATCTGGTCCAAACACCATGCTGCTGTTGGGGAAATCACTGAGCCAGTGCTCTGAAGTTCAAGCTGAACTCTGCCATTTCCTTCCTGCCTTCACTCCTCCACTCGCTTCTCTCCTATTCTACTTTTACTTGTCTTTATTTTTCCTCTTATTTTTTACATGTAGTTTAGGCATAGTTTTGTGAAGAACAGTTTTTTTTTCTGGACAAAGACATTGAGCCCCGATACTACAAGAGATGAATTCATGAAGCTAAATTAAACAAACTTGAATCGAATTGTTTTCAGGCTTTATATTAAATCTTGGAGATATTTGTAAAGAGAATGTTTTGGTCCACATTCTCTTTTGCTATATGACCCATGGTTCACCCCTCAGTTTACTGTCTCATGTAGCAGAGATTTTCATTCTCCATTTATTCATAAATCTTCCTGAAATTTCAAAGAATATTTTTCTCTGATCAGAGTGTCCCCTTGAGGACTAAACCCTAGAGCTAGTGCCACATCCTGGGTGGGAGTGTAACCCATGAGGCTTTTGGTCTTGGGATCAGCAGTCTATTTTCAGGAAGGTACAAAGTGCCTCAGAAGCAGGGAGAGTGTTGCATTATTCTGGGAAGTTACTTTAATAATGGAAGGACATGGGTCAGAGACCTCTCTCTTTTTGTTGACTATTTTTATGCATGTATATAATGTGCTTTGATCATAATCCCCTCCAATTACCTACTTTTGCTCCCTTTACCATTCCTTACTTTCCAATTAGCCCCTTTTATACTCTGTTGTCTATTGTCCTAGCATGACGCTTTGTGTGTGTGTGTGTGTGTGTGTGTGTGTGTGTGTGTGTGTGTGTGTGATGTCCTATTAAATTTAATGAGGGTTGCTTACATGAGCATCTGTGGGGGATTATTTAACAGAGCTCATAAATGTCTTCACTCTCTCAGCAACCATTAACTGCTAATAATTCCTCAGGGAGAGATGGGGGCCTCTTTGCCTTTCTTCATAATTTATGACCAAATGTTGACGGGCCAGTATTGTACAGGTCTCGTGCAGGTAATGACACCTGATGTGAGGTCACAGTGCAATGTCCATGTTATGTCCAGAAGACAGTGTTCCACAGAACTGCTCCTGTTCTTTGATGAGAGAGAGAGAGAGAGAGAGAGAGAGAGAGAGAGAGAGAAAACAGGTGCTCCTGCCTCTACAAACTCTAGATTCATGTGCCACCTCGTGTATCTGCTCTTTGTGGGTACTGGGGAATAGAACCCAGACTATCAGACTCTGCAACCAAATGCCTTTAACTGTTGAGCCATCTCTCTATTCCTGACTCTTATATTCTTTCTGTCCTGCTTTCCACAATGTTTTCTGAGCCTTGAAGGAAGTGATATAGATGGTTCACTTAACACTAAGCAACCCACAATCATTTGTTCTCAGGATTTAGAGAGTTTTGCATCTCCTCAAGTAGTCACTGTCAACTTCAAGAAAAAGTTTCTTTAACCAAAGGTGAGAGCAAGACTAATCTATGGGCATAAACATAAATATTTAGAGGGCAATTTCATGGGTGTAACAAATCTGTTTAGCCATACAACAGTACTAAGTTCTCTCCTAGGGCCTATGGCCTCACCAGCATAGGCTTTTGACTAGATTTTCAGTATTAGGCAAGAATTCTTTGCTGTGGAGTGGGCCTCAAATCCCATCAGAATGTAGTTAGTTACCTCCAAAACAGTCAATGCTAATCTAGCACCTGTGTGCACATCTTGCCTGGCTGGTTGGTTGCATATCTTTGCAGGGTCCACTGCTGGGTAAGATGACTTGTGATGACGTTTCTCCCCCAGCAGCCTAGCACTTTCCAGCACTGTGGCAGCTAGCCAATAGGGAGAAAACTTCCAGCTCTGCTCTAGTTTGATCTCTCAGTGTCCTGCAACCTGCAAGTTGTGTCTTCAGCCATTGGGTCTTACTGTCTAGCTCTGGTGGCCAACCAAAAGCAGTGACAATAATCTATATTGTTTTTGAGGTCTCAAGGACCTCACTGACCAACAATTCACTGGGAGATCTACTACCATTGGCACTGAGATTTTCCTCTAATGACTGTGGTTTCTGTGAGCATGAGCTACTCACATAAGAAATACTCAAACACTTTTTTAAAAAATTATGAGCTTTCCCTTGCCAGTGTTTGGCACACCTTCCTGTTGCTGTTTGCAGTTCTATGGTGGAGGTGATGTCCACCCCTCTACTCATGCCATCGTTTTCCCTGCCAGGATGGAGTCTCCCCTCGAGTCTATAAGCCAAATAAACCCATTCCTCCACAAGCTGCTTTTGCTTGGGTTCTTTCTGTGCAGCAACTAGAAAGCTGACTACAACAGCTTCTGTGTGCCCACAGCAAGAAAGGAGATGGAGACGGGAGCACTTCCTGGAAGCTCTTAAAATGGAGTGGTGAACAACAAGAGATCCTGCCTCACACAAGGTAGGATGATGCAAGACCAACCTAAAGCTTGTCCTCTCACTTCCACATGCATGACCTCACATACATGAACAT
The DNA here is from genome assembly GCA_004024765.1 of Zapus hudsonius. Classification (NCBI taxonomy): domain Eukaryota; kingdom Metazoa; phylum Chordata; class Mammalia; order Rodentia; family Dipodidae; genus Zapus; species Zapus hudsonius. The sequence continues at coordinate 22,686 of PVHP010011678.1, forward strand.
GTGCTCACACATAAATAAACAAAAAGAAATTTACATAAAACCCAATGTTTTCCCAAGGCCACTGATCTGCAAAAATGGCAGAGTCAGGTTTGATCTTGGCTTATTATTCCAAAATGCTTATTCTTGACAATATATCATTGTGAACTTGAAATACACCTGCCTCTCAAAGTCCTGTGCAAGTATGCAAGCCACTGTACTCATTGTTAGGCAGCCTCGGAAGCACTGAATGGGTGTCTCGCTTTGAAATCACAGTTAGATGGAACTGAAGTATACTTTAGACACTTTCTGTCAAAATTAGTAACATTCTTCTAATTAATTTTTATTTATTAATTTTTATTTTTTTCTTAAATATATATTTATTGTCCATAATGAGTTACATTATTCAGTGGGCAAACAATGAGTTGTTATCCCTAATTCCCCAATGACCCCCTCCCCATCCCCAATCAGCTGGATATCCTCCTCCGTGTACCGTCTGGATCAGTCCTTGTGGCAGGGGACTCTGGAGAGCCTAGTACTCAGCCCGGACCTCCTGGCTCAAGTGTGTTGTTGCTGAAGGGTGCCATGCCTCTGGATAGTCTCCCCCACCATGGCTCTTACAATCTTTCCGCCCCCTCTTCTGCACAGGTCCCTGAGTTGTGGTGGATGAGTATTAAGGCTGCTTTAAGATTGTGAGTTTAGGGGTCTTTGTGTCGAAGATTATTGGTTTCTGTCTCACTGGCTTATCCTGTGTAGATTGAATGGCTGTGGCTGTGGGTCCCTTGTTCATCCTGTCATTCTCTGCGGGGTCCATATGGATCCTCCACGGTATGACTGTGGTGGCTCCTCTCTTGCCAGAATCTCAGGTATTGGCCTACAGTCAGTTGGTAGGGTTAGATGGGCCCCAGCTCTCTCGCTGGATCTCGATGCTCCAGTCGTACAGATCCTGTGCTCGGAGGTGCCTGGAATTCAGCAGGCGGTGGCAGCTTGTGTCCACGATCTGGATCCCTGCTGAAAACCCTGGCCCTTATTTCCCGAGGTGTGTGGTGTGACTGCTAGTCAGCCATCTTTCCCGGAAGTCCACCAATTAATTTTTATTATGCTTATGATTTGGCTCCAGCTAAATGTGTCTGTGGCATAGCAAGTTCATCATCTCCACGAGAATGTAGCTTGAAAACGTCCATTTCTGTTCTCTTCTGATAACCTCTCGCTTTTAGGAAAATAGAATGAGCAATCAGAAAGCATGAGGCTTTCTTTTTAATAGCCTTCATTTGTTTCTGCACATCAACTCCTCTTTCCTCCCTATGGACTACCCTGGGGAGCTCCATGCCCACATTGTTACTGATTGTAATAGTAGATGCTATCTCCAGAGCCTTGTCTTACAGCAGAAGGGTCTTATTCTCTAGTCTGTGGGAAGTGTTTTCTAAAAATTAAAGATGGGTCCCTCAGGAGTGGTTGCTGTCACTGTTCACACAGCTGGGAACACATGCAATGGCGTGATGGGCCTGCAGGAGGTTTGGGTACAGGCAGCAGGTGCCCTAAGAGCACTGTGTTCCTGCACAAATGTAGATGGCTGCATCCTCAGGCTGGGCTGTGACGATGTGCAGGGAGCTGCTCTTTCTTGCTTTGCCAAACTGAGCAGCTAGCCTCTTCTGTTCCTTCATTTCTCCACCCTTGGATAATGTCACCAAGAGCACAGGACCTTTCCCGGGTGCCTGTCTGTACCAGTGAAAGCTGGGGAAAGTGGTTGAGGAGTTGCAGTGCACAGTGTGATTTTGTCCCTCTTGAATGTGTAGAAACTGAGGACTCTGCTCCAGCTGCTGGGCACTCAACCCTGTTTAAAAACAAAGCATGAGCATGTTAAGCAAAATAATCCAGATACAGAAAGGCAAGTTCACATGTTCTTGTGTCTATGTGTAAAGTAATAAAGAAAAGGCTGACCAGAATATCGAATTGTGCCTGGGAGTGGGGGAGTGGGAGGGTGGAAGAATGATGGGTGGATATGGTCAATGAAGGCTATATGTTAATGGAATCCCACAATGTATAAAGTTCATATGTGTGAATAAACAAAAAAACACATGAGGTGCTAGGGATGAGGGTTAGGGATTCATTTCGGTTAAGGTGATTTTTCTTCTCTCTCTGTTGCTCCTTCCCCCTCTCCGTCTGTCTATGCTATTTCTTTCTCTTCCTCTTTCTCTCTCCTCTTTGCATGTTTTACCATATAATAATTTGCCCTCGGGAACTGTATATCTCCTTCTGAGTTTCTATCACCTGGTTGGGGATCTTCTGAACTCACATGTCAGTTGAATCCAAAGGAGCGACACAGAAAATTTCAGGAGCATCTTTCGTTCTTGTACCAGGGTGACAAGGTCACTGACCTCAGCTGCTCTGCAAGAGGCACTTCTGGGCTGGAACATGTTCTCAGAGTCACTTTGATCTTAGACAAGACGCAGAAGCCTCTGTGTGGCAACCGGTGAATTGTTCAGTCTCCACCCTCCCTCCCTCTAACCCCAGCTCTGCTTTGATGTTGGGAACGTTTTTTGCCTTTTGAAATGCTACCCTCCAGTGGGAAGACAGCAAATTGATTTGTTTTCAATAGTGCTCCTCTTTCTCCAGTTTCATTTGGTTTACCTGTGTCAATATTTGTGTAGAGAGGACTTCTGGGTAAGATGGCAGTTTAGAGGCCACATCTGAGTGAGTGGCTGGTTATAGTTAAGGAAACAAAGGGAGCAGGAATATCACTCAGCCATCTCAGTGTCTCCCATCTCTACAACCCAGGCGCCTATTTCTGGAGTGAACTACTACAGCTCTGCCACCAGCAAGTCAGCCTTACTGTCCTCTTGTAGGAAAATTAGAGGCTATGCCACTTGAAATCTTTCAGTGACCATCAATCCTGGGATTGACCTTAGTGCCCCCAAAGAGAACCCACAAACAAATTTCAGTAATAACGCACATGGGCTGGAGAGATGGATCAGCAGTTAAGGTGCTTTCCTGCAAAGCCTAAGGACTCGAGTTTGATTCCCCAGTACCCACGTAAATCCAGAAGCACAAGGTGACACAGGCATCTGGAGTTCATTTGCAGTGGCTAGAGGCCCTCGCATGCTCATTCTTTTTCTCTTTCTCACACACACATACACTCATCAATAAATAAACAATGAATTTGCTAAAAAAGGAATGACACACAGCTACAAACAGAGCCCAGTCACCACAGAGTTGCCTGCACAGCCTGATAGCAGTAAAGACAGCTGGATAGAATTCATCTCCACTCTCATAAGTGCCTATAACAGAGACAACTATCTCCACAAGGGAACTTCACACAGCAATGACGCCTTAACTGCTGAGCCATCTCTCAAGCCCTCTTTTTAATTCACGTATTTATTGCCAATAATTAGATACATTGCATGAACAGGTCTTATGACGCCATTTCCCTCCTCTCTGTCCCCAACTCTTGGGGGGCCCTTCTCAGTGGCAGCCCTCTTTTTTTAAACTTTAGCTCTATGCCAGGTATCTAAGAATCCAGATTCCTCAAGTAGGATTAAAACAGGAGATTCAGGTTGATGAAAACAATAAAGAATTGCTCAAGCACAACAAGCTCTTGGCTAATTCTTTGAGACATTTCATAACCTATGCCCTTTAGATATAAATGTGGATTTCTTTCTAGTGGGCTAATCGAATTATCTTCAAGGACGCGAGAATAACTTTCTTTGACACAGAATGTCTTTCAGAGCCATTATACTGACTGAGAACCAGGAATGGCCTTTTTTAAGGGCCCGAGTCTTCTAATACTGTCATCCAGAAGAAAAACCCTGTTACAAGGGGTATGAATCATAGAGAAGCATGGCTGGATTCAATTTATAACCTAAGAAGAAAGTGCCAGGTAAAGCTGGGAAGATTGCTTGGTGGGTAAAGGTTCTTGCTGATGACCTGAGCTCTCCGGAACCTATGTAAACTCTGAAGCAGTAGTGTGAGCATCTGTGGTTCAAGCCTTCCTACAGTAAGACAAAAGGTGGAGGCAGGAGAATCTCTGGAAGCTCACAGGTCAGCCAGCAAACCTGGTGTATATAGCAGTGAACAAGAGCCCTGGTCTCAAACACGGTGGAAGGGAAGGACTGACTGACACTTGAGATTGTCCTCTGACCTTCACATGTGTGCTGTGACATGCATGCACCTGCCCTTACACATCCACACATAAACACAACCATACAAAACAAATTTAAAAAATAATTTCCAGATATAAGGGATATATATATTTATATGTGCATAATAATGGGTGAACTTGAGGGATATAATGAACTCTATAGAGACACCTTGATGTATTCCCTCAGTTCAATATTTCCAGCACAAACTAGCTCTCTTTAATCAGGACCCTTATCAAAGTCTACTGTGGGCTAAGTGTAGTAGCTTCTTACTTATATGACCAATATAGCAATAAGAGCAAATTTAATGATATGATTATGAAATGGCCCTTAACCATGAGGAATTTGAGCTAGGGAGGAGATAACCAAACTGTTTTATAATTTGATGTGTTAATGTAAACTGAATACAAAAATGTTAAAAAGAAGGCAGGTCTGATTTTGATTTGTAAAGGCAATTTTGTAATTTAGTAATGTAATTTGGACTTGGAAAAAGCTTTTACCTTTAGATGACAGGGAGTTATGGAAGGTCCTGAGATTGCATAGTGAGCTAGTTAGGTGTGTGTTTTAGAATAAATCCAGTGATGGTATGTTGGAGAAGGATGAAGTAAGAGTCATTAGTCCAGTGATCATAAAAGCATCAGAACAGTAATGAGGAGATTGAAAGGAGCATCTGAGTATAGAAAACACAGTGAAGTGATCTGGCCCATCTGCCATGTGATTATATTTGTTTTATTTTTTACTTTGATGTGTAATACTTCTCAACCACTGACATTGCATTCCTCAAAGCCAGCCATATGGCCAAGGGTGTAGTTAAGGGAAGTATGAGGAGGAGGCTCTGACTGTCACACTGAAAGTGAGAGAGAATGAATAGCTGTCAACAAGGAATGTCACAGCCTGTTATCTACGTGAGGGTGAGCTTGTGGATGGCACTTTGAGATTATGGAAAAGAAAGCCTATTAACCTGACTCTAAAATCTTTAAAAAGAGTCATGATAAGAAATCTTGTATAATAATAACAACAATAATTTTGTCTTTTGCCTTATTATTTCTTCTTTTTGTATTGGAGGACATTCTATAATGCACTAGGTGTTCATGTCCACAATACCCCGAGAAAGATAAACATCAGTGTAGATGGCTCTGTCTTGGTGATGAGAGACCTGTGTCTCCTCAATGTCCAGGTTCATACATCTGGCCCAGAAAGCTGTGATCATAATGTAAATATAATTTTCTCACCTTTTTAAAACTATGGCTAGTGTTTCTCAATTTAAAAAAATTATTTGTAAGCAGGGAGAGACAGAGAGAAAGAATAGGCTTGCCAGGGCCTCCAGCCACTGCAAACAAACTCCAGAAGCATGCACCACATCCGGCTTTACATGAGTTCTAGGAATTGAACTTAGGTCGTTAGGCTTTGCAGGCAAATGCCTTAACTGCTGAGCCATCTCTCCATTCCCATTTCTCAATTTTTTTGTGACTATGGGATAAATAGGACTAGGTGAATAGAATATATGAAAATATATAACAACTATAAATCAGAAGTAAAAGTTTCCAGAATGACAAGAAACTGAGCATATTTTGATGTTCTTTGTTAACAAACCTAGAATCTTGCTGTAAAGTCACTTTATTCTAGAATTTACTTTTGTTCCCCATGGGTAGCACAACAATGCCAATGATGTGATATAGGGCTGTCACAATCACTGAGTTTAATGAATATCTTATCTCTTTCTTAAGATCTGTATTACTATTAATATATTCTAAAACTCTCACACTAGTCAGCTACACATAATCAGACGTGAAGCAGAAATGCTATCAACTTTGGTCAGCTGTTGAAATGTCTCTGTTGTTTCTCTCACCACTGCAATGATTATAAAAAGATGTTTGTGAACCTCCATAGTAATTTCCATAGTGGTCAGATTAATTTTCTTTCCCAACAACAGTACACAAGGGTAATTTTCTTTCAACATCCTATTTAGCATTTATTACTTTTTGTTTTCTTAACGATGACCAGTCTGAGTGGATCAGTTACTTTCTTATTGCTAGAAACTAACATCTGAGCAGAAGAAATTTCAGGAAGGGGGGCTTATTTATTTTGTCATACAATTTGGGGGGGTGTTCCCATTGTAACAGGGGATCTGGGGGTTAGAATTTAGATAACGTCCAGCAAAAATTCCAATGCACCCCAAAGTTTAAGGAGTGCCTGAGTTCTTGTCTACAAAGTTAAAGAATTAAAGTAATAGACAACAAGATAGTAAGGTATAGTGGGAGACTTTATTATTTAAGGTAACATGGGGAGTTACAGTTTTCCAGCCACCAGTGTGGGAGAAAACATGGAGAGTTTAACAGAACTTAAGTTGCTTAGCTAAATAAGTAGAAGAAGAAAAGATAACAGAGAGCTCCCATCATAAAAAGGAAAGGTTCATGAGGGAAAAAATCTGGAGCCATTAGCTAATGGCTGGGGTGGGGTAGGCCTTACCTTCCTAAGGCCAGGAGAGAGGTCCTTCTGTTAGCCTGCCATGTGGGGAAGAGAGGCTAAGACAAAAGGTCCTTGGGAAAGTTCTCTCAGGTGAGTCAGAAAGGCAGCTGATTGGTTCATACCTGACCAGTCATTTTTAGCCCCTAGGTTGTAGCTCTAGCTAGACACCTCCCACTCAAGGGGAGGGGTTATCTCTGTAGACCCCTGACCCATCACACCTTCATGGTGTGGAAGGCATAATGGCAGAAATTAGAAGAGGCCAGAAGCAGAAGGGGACTAGGAGGTGGGCGGGGCTACACAACCTCAAGACCTGCTCCCAGTGACTCACTTCCTCAAGCAAGGCAACACCCACACAAATACTTCCTGTTATATCAAGTAAAAAATTTTATTTTCATTAATGTTAAAAGTGATGTTTACCTAAAATTTTCCTTTCATTAATATCTTTTATTTTTAAATTATTTTGATTTGTCCTGTCTGCTTTGAGTCATTTCTTCCGTGAGATTCATTTTTTATGAATTAATTTTTTAAAAGTATTCCCCCATTCCAGTTCTTATTTTGTCGTAAATTATGTCTTTACTTTTATCAACATCATTTTCATGTTCTTGGTTTATTCTGTTTTTATTGTACTTTTTTGAGTTACTTAATATCAATTATTCTTTCTCTTTTTCTCTCTCTCTGTCTTCCTTTCTCTCTCTCTCTGTCTTCCTTTCTCTCTCTTTCTGCCTGCCTTTCTTTCTTTCTCTCTTTCTTTCTCTCTTTCTTTCTTTCTTTCTTTCTTTCTTTCTTTCTTTCTTTCTTTCTTTCTTTCTTTCTTTCTTTCTTTCTTTCTTTCTTTCTTTCTTTCTTTCTCTCTCTCTTTCCCTTCCTTCCTTCCTTCCTTCCTTCCTTCCTTCCTTCCTTCCTTCCTTCCTTCCTTCCTTCCTTCCTTCCTTCCTTCCTTCCTTTCTTTCTTTCTTTCTTCTTTCTGTGGAGTCTCATTATGTAGTATAAACTACTCTGGAACTGGTGATCCTCCAGCCTCAGCCTTTCTGGTTCTAAGATTACAGCTATGTGCCATCTTCCTGGCTTTGTGTGTGTTTTTTTTTTACTGCCAGTGGAAGTGATGGTTAATATTGATTGTCAACTTAACTGGATCTAGAATCACCTAGAAGACAAATCTCAGGGCATGGGGGTATCTAGATTCAGTAGATTGAGGAAGGAGGACCTGGCCTAACTGTGGGTGGTACCATCCCCTGGCTGGGGCCCCTGGCTGGATAAAATGGAGAAAGGAGCTGAACAACAGCATTCATTGCTTCCTACATCATCCCTGGGGACTGACGTGACCCAGAGGCCTCCATGCCACTGTGCCTTCCCTGCTTTGATGGGACTGTACTTTGAGGCAAGGTAAACCAACCCTCTCTCCCTCCCTCCCTCTCTTCCTTCCTTCCAATGAGGAAAATAAATAATATGTGGTATATTTAAAATATTTAAAAATTTCCTATCATTAATACCTGCTTACTAAGGAAACATATCCCTCATGGACTTTTTAAATAAAGTGAATGTATAAATAAAGCATTCTGGCCTTGGGCATGCACTTTTTTATATGTTCCCATCTTCCCAAGCTGCCATCCACTTTTGTCATGAGGAACACAGCAACTCTCTGCTTCACTGGGCAGGCTCAGCCTGCTGGCCCTTCTGTTTGGAACAACTGACAAGCTGTTTATATCATTTGTCACAGAACACTTGTATTCTTGAATCAGAAAACCCCATCTTCGGAGTGGAAGTTTTCAACTGCAGACTGTGTGGACTGTGTCTGTAAGAACTGGGGTGACAGCTGCCGGTGAATGTGTGATCCGGATGCTGATTCTGGGACGAGAAGGGCCATGACGAAGTTAGCACAGAGCTGCAGAAGTTCATCCCTAGGAATGGGAGCTGCATGGGATATTGCAACTTGGCCTTTATAGGGTACATGCTCCCAGATGACACATATTCTAAAATCAGACATGGATGGGGGAAAGGGTAAGGTGAGATGAGAAGTCTGCATTTCAACACAGAAGTGCTTGGGCAAGGATGAAAGGACATTTCAAAGAAACAGAAGTTCCCATGATACCCCTGTTCTCCAATCTCCCCAGAACCTTAGGACCTAACCTTAGGACCTTATGTGTTCTCTGTCATACCTGTTGTCATAGAAATAGGACAGTTCTGACATTCCCATCTCTATCACCCTTTCTTGCTCGAGATCCCCTAGCTCACTGCAATCCCACTCTGACTTGTGCTTCTATGACTGTTTTTCTTCAGAACTCTTCCGTTCCTGAATCAGCCTTTTCCCAACTCTATACTAAGACCTGCCAGGGAAGCACCTGCTGTTATGGAAGGCAACCGTGGGAGGGAAAAGTCATGATAAACTCTTATGAATGGAAACTCACAGAATACAGGAGTAACATGTGGAGTCTAGCAATGTCACCTTCATTTATATAGAGTCTTGCCTGCTCAACACTTGAAAAATCCAGCTAACTATCCTCATCTCCTCTCTGACAAATTGGTTTAAATGTAGTCAACAATAAAGAAGGCACTTTCCACCAAGTTGGCATAGTAGGAGAGGAAAAGATCTGACTGCAGTTGGTAATCAGAGATGTGTCAAGACAGAAGAGAAATGATTTCTGATTTCATCAGCACAAGGAGAAATAGCTGTAAAGAACATGACATTTATGACCCTGTAGAGGGAAGAGGACCAGATCTGGGCCAAGGAATCAATAAGAGGTTAGAGAAAGCTGTGCAAGCTTCCCTTCTATCAGATTTTCAGGCCCAGCTTCAAAAGACACCAGAAAGAACATTGATCGTATGATCAATGCACCTGAGATACTATGTGCTTTGTGGTTTTAAAACCGTTCCTCAGATTCCTGTCTTCCCCTATACCATTCTTCTTGTCTGCCCATCCTTTACTTCCAGTATATGTGTGCAAAGGAACCAAATTTTATAGCCATGGATTAAAAACTCAACTCTCTCTTCATATAAGATCACAGCCCCCTATTTCTTAGCTATAAGAATTTATTATATATTTACATTGTGCCAGAATTTGAGATAGGCTCTTGAAAGTATTTCCTTGTCTAATCATTGGAACATATTTTGATGAGATGGGTTTAATGATGGTTCCTAGTGTGTGGATGAAAAAAAAAATCATGATTTAACATGTTGATTAACTTGACTATTATAAATTATTTCATGAGAAAACTGAGAGTTTGATATATTTCTTTATAGCATAAAAAACTACTCCCTTAGGTGACTTACTTTACTTTTTTAACAGGGGTTATTTCTATTTTCCATGCCATTATTAAATTAAATATAATATAGAAAAAGTCTTATATACGACATGCTGCACAATAAATATATAACCTGAAAAATACACAAAAAGTTAAAGAGGGTAAGTAAGAAATTATAAAAGCTGGTTGAGGTAAAATGTTTTTATAAGATAGAGTTCATAGAGCTTATTTGTCTTTTTAAAGCCTCTGTAGTAAAATTGACTTTAAAACATTAATAGGCTATTTTTAGAACAGATTTAGGTTTCTAGAAAAAAACGATCACAAAATATAACGAATTTTGATATACTATCTCTATACCAACCCATAGAAAAGAAATTGATTTTACTCTCCAAAATCAAGTAGAATTTTTAAAAAGCTGAAAAATTTCACCATCAGGGCCTGGAATGCTTCTGACAGTGAACTGAGATGTCAGCATGTAGTTATATTGTCATAATGGGGCACCAGGGCCACCACCTGTGGGTCTGGCTTATGTGGGTCCTGGGGAATTGAACCCGGGGCCTTAGGCACTGGAATCAAGTGCCTTAACCGCTGAACCATCTCTCCAGCCCATACTGGGATACACTAAAGATGAGAGAGAATGTGAAAATGGGTTTGTTGTGAGGAAGGCTAGACACTCTTCACACCATCATCCTGAAATTAGTAGACTTGTCACAGGCTAATCCTGCCTCATCCAAAGTGTGGCTCATGCTGTGGTCACTCAGCAGCTACATCCACTGTGGGGCTTTGTTAGTCTTGTGCTCACTCATTCAGAGGCAGAAGACACAGTAACTTAGTTTCATTTAACAACCAGTGGGGTCATACCTTGTGTGACAACATGCAGATACAGTAGAAAGTACTTGGTGATATCCTTGTATATTCCTTATTTGGTTTTGTAAAAGCCTTAATTTTGTGGCAGATTATCTCCATAATTGGTAATTTAAAACAGAGGAGAAAGCACAGTTCTCTCCCCCTCTGAGTTCATGACTAGACAGGAGGGCCTATGATGGACTCTAGGATTGTGACATTTGGTGAGAGCAGAATTGACCTCAAATTAATCCTTGAGCATAGGAGAACAAGATAAATTGACAGGGACATGACATTGTTTTTTATAAATCAGTTACAGCAGACAATACTCTTGTTTGCCTGAATTCAGTGCAGACTAGATTTTTTGGATACTGGGATTTCCTTTCCCATGTAGGACATCATCACCAGACATGTTCAACCATCAGATGACATTGTGGGTTTCAGATTCCTTTTTCTCCTTCTATGGTAAGCATTCTCTGTTAGACTTGTTCTTTTGAACATTGCCTCATGGACTTTCTGTTGTTGCTGAGTGGAGGCACCATGAATTCTATACGTGCTTTGGTTGTCTGCTGCATCTTTGCTGATTTTCTGATCCATCTCTTCACTCCTAGTCACTTACTTTTAAATTTTTGTGTGTGTATTGTGTGTGTGTGTGTGTGTGTGTGTGTGTATAGATTGCATTCCCCACAAATACGTGTGTGGAGACTTGAGTTGTATATGGGGTGTCCCCTATTGTTCTTTTGCTGTTTCCTTGAGGTGGACTTTCCCACTGAATCTGAAGCTAACGTTTTTCAGTCAAGATGGCTGACTAGTGCCAGAATATAACACAAATGACCTGTAGGCCAGTTCCTAGTAGAATCTTTGTTAGTATCTGAAAATTCATTTAACACAATATTTTCTATCTGCATTTCTTTCAGCATTTTGGTCTTCCAAATTCCTACAAGAGTCACCCCTTAAGAGGAGCTTCCCTGAATCTAAGCCTTCTTTAAGTCCATGTCTCCACAGTTTTCCACATTACTTTCACAGTCCAGTTACAAAGGTCTAAGGACTACATGGTTGGGTTCAGTCAATATGATGATTTCACCTCTGCATTACTAACTTTTCTGTTGCTGTGATCAAAATGCCTGTGGAAACATATTAAGGAGGAAAAGCTCATTTTGGATCTTGGTTTCAGAGCATTGTAGCCCATCAGATCCAGAAAGTTGTGGTGGAGCTCATTGCATATCAGCATGCAGCACAGCTTCTTCACATGGTATAGACTGGTAGTCTCAGAAGGTGGCAAGAACTAGGGGTGGGTAGTATTTTAAAAGCTCACTCCTAAGGATCTATTTCCCCACTCAGGTCCACTTGCCAAAGGCTCCAAAGCCTTCAAAATAGCCACTCAAGCTGCAGACCCAGCATTGAAAACATGAGCGTGTGAAGGACATTCCAGAGTTGAACCGTAACAGGGCTCAACCTTTGATCCAGTATAATATGTAATATCTTTAAAGTGTTTCCAGATAAATGCATTACTTACAGAAATCTCAACAGCACTTCAATTCCCATTAGTAATGTGGCAACTATGGTAGAAAGTGAAAATTGAAGGTGATCTTTGTCAAACTAGAATTTAACTACAGCTTTTGTATATTACAACTTATAAGGATTCCTTATCACCCAGAGATAAGCAGGGAGAAATCTGATCAGATAGATGTTTCATAATAACTTTAGCAGTCATGTGGGAATTAGTCAAGGAAATGAGAAGCAGAAAGATAAGTAGGAGGTCACTGTAGGTATCCAAGATCAGATACTGAGGATTGAAACAGTAGAGTGGCAAAAAGAGATGTTAAGAAGTGGAAATGAGAGTTAAAACAGACATGATCACATGGGGTGTGCATTGTGCTTCTTTAGTGTCATTTCCTCACATCACTGGGATGAATCTCCAAACCAGGCACAATTATGGGAGGAAAGGATTTATTTGAAGCTACAGATCCAGGGGAAGTTCCATAACGGTGAAAGAGGCTTCCCGCCCCCCTCCTCCTTCACAGGTCAAAAGAGAACCCCATCACCAACACCACACACACAGAACAGCAAACAGGCAGGGGGGGGGGCAAAGGATAGAATTCCTTCCCCTTTATATAGCCTTAGGGTGAGGTCTTGCAACCCTATTCCAGACTTAATGGCTTCCTCTCTGGAATTTCCTTCCTGCACCACCCTCTCAGGAAGGGATGTTCATTTCTAGCTCCCCTGAAGTGCCTTACATCCTTCCCCCTACTGAGAGGCTGCCTTCCTGTAAACATCCTCAGAGACCCACCCAAGATAATTAAAAAGATCAAGTTGACAACAAAACCTGACCATCACATTTAGCATTCCAGTTCCTACTTGTCATAGAAAACATGCCTATTTTATTTGTTCTTATGACAGGAGATTCCCAAGGATGTCTTATTCTGATATTAATACCTCTGTGTATTGCCCTTCCACACTTCATTTGTACTGGCTTTGTGATTCACTTTAATAAGCAGAGTGCATCAAAAGCAATCTCATGGCATTTCTGAGCCTACATATTAAAACGGCTTCATGGGTGGGAAGCAGCACACTCTGAGGGATGTGTTTGGGCATCTCAGTTTTCTAAGTCCAGCCTTCCAGGTGTTCTCTTCAAAGACCCAGATATGCAAGTGAGCAATTGTGTGGGTGGGAGGTCCTCAGAGGACCCAGGCTCCAAACATCAGAAAATGGATGTATGGAGAGAAAGCAAAACAGTGGCTGTGTTAAGCCACTGAATTTGGAGGTAGTTTCTTATGCAGCAAACTTCAAAAGTGCTGAAGTCCTGTGAAAAATGAGCAACAGTAAAAATGTGTTTCTTCTGTCTGACTCGATTGCCTACCTCACAACCTTTCTTGTCAACTCTCGAGGCAGAGCTTCTGTTTGGCACAGAAGATGTGCAGCAATGCTGAGATGTGATGAGAGCCCTGGGCTGCTCAGGCGGAGGTGGTTAACTGCCCAGTGTGGGAGCCTGCAAAGAACAGGGAGATATACACATCTTAATTCAATGTGCTTTTTCTATTTTACCCAGTATTCCATGTGACTAAACTATCCTTCTTCCAGAAAGTAAAGGCTTATTTACAATGGCATTATGTTACAAAGTCCAACACACTACTACTCTCCACTTTAGATCAAGTTTATAAAGCAAAGTGATGGATATTTCCTTGCTTACATGCAACTTTAACACATGAATATTTTTGTAAAGATTCTCCACTATAGATTGACATTTTCTGTATGTTAGTAACAGATCTTCCCAAATTATGTGGCACTGTATCCAAGAATTAATTACACATGTGAGAAGACATTTCTCTCCTCATATCCTATGGCTCAGATCCTTGCAGATAGGCTTGAGTTCTGAAGGCTCAAGGAAATTGGAGTCCTGGGCCAGTTTCAAGCAGCAGCATTCTAGACTGCAGTGCTTGAGTACGTGTAATCAGTTTCTGTATGTGCAAGGCATGAGGAGGGCTGAAAGCATCGTGCTGCAGCAATGTACAAAGGATATGTACTTTGACTTTGCTATTGCTCTGTGCCTTCGTTTCTGGAGCCTCAAGATTATTACTAAAATCGGGCTGGAGAGATGGCTTAGCAGTTAAGGCACTTGCCTCCAGTGCCTAAGGCCCTGCCTGGGTTCAATTTCCCAGGACCCACATAAGCCAGACCCACAAGGTGGTGGCCCTGTTTCTCTCTCTCTCTCTCTCTCTCTCTCTCTCTCTCTCTCTCTCTCTCTGCTTGAAAATGAATAAATAAAATATTTAAAAAAAGATTATTACTAAAATCATTGGGCATTCTCCCACTGATGCTTGCTCAAGTAAGGACAAAAAGTTTGGAGAACTGTCCAGTAGTTCAAAGAGTGATTACAGTTCCTGTGTGTTGTCATATTTTACCAATATTAGTGTATAATGAACCACAGGTTCTCTTCGGTACTGTTTCCAATTTTACCCACATTTAATTGATATAACAGGGGTAAGAATTTTCAGGCTGATGCACAAATATAATTATTAACTTGTAAATAGATTTTGAAAAAAACCACATCTTTCTTTTTGAGTCTTTGGACTAGAGTCCTTTGATCTACCAGTAGCTGTAAACTTCCTTAATTTTAAGGTTGACTTTTTTGTTCTTCTTCCTTATCTTCAAAGTCATTTAAAAAAATCTTGGATCCAGTCTGAAGGATATTTAGGTAATACAATATTAGTGCATTTTTTTAGTATTTTAAACATATGATTATAGTAATGGGAGGAGAGAGAAGAGGAAGAGATAGAGAACATAACAGTATAATTTAGAAAGATGGACTAGTACTGGGTAAATACTAATTAATGTAGTCATCTAGAAAAACCCAAAACCCAAACAATTAGAAAAGAAGGCCTTCTTTACAGTGACTCATTTGGAAATCTGCCAAAGTTTCAGAGAACCGGGTAATTTCCCTGCCACATAGATATGGGAATTTCATGTGAAGATTAGATAATAGAATTCACATGTGTATTCAATATTGCAGTCATGGTACAAGCTGGAAGATAGAATGAGTTTAGTGTGATTCTCTCCATCCGTGCTCCTTTCACACATCAGAATGATATTTTTTAATGTAAGTAACCTAATATAAGAGACTAAAATATAAATGCTCAGTAGGGAGAAGGTTGAACTAAAAAAAAAAACAAACAAACCAAAATTGTCAATGGATTGAATTAGAATTCATCACCAGCTCTGGAGTGACCCCTGCAGATCTCTCTACCAGGAACTTGAGGACAGGGGCTGCCTGTCTCATGCTCCATTCATGGGTGTAGAGAAATACAGTGGAAGCACTGGCATTCAGGAAGTAGAAATGGTGAAGGGTGAGTATGTCTTTGTATGCTAAGATCATTTTAGGTAGATTTCATTTTCTTCATAGATCCCCAAATAAAACCTAGAGATGCCTGATAAACATATATATCTATATAAATAAACATGAAGACTGAACAACTTTTGCAAGATAAAAGAAAAGATACATGCACTATGTAGGGTGAAATCCCTTCAGCTAAGCACATACTGAGTACTTTATAAAGAAAGAGAAATGTGTACTCATGGTAACTCCATGGCTGAAGATTGGAATTTAGATGGTTTTCCTTTCTAGGACTTCTAAGACAATTCAGCCCATTTATATCCTAAATATTGTGCCTTTGCTGCAGCTGTCAGCACTCCAGTACACAGCTGGAGAGACTCCAGAAGCCTGTTTGGATCATTGTCTGAGCAGATGCCCTGCTGTAATGAGGTTCCAGTTGCCATGGTTTGGGAGAGTGGAAAGGAAAAGAGGCGAGACCTCAGGTCTGTCTCTGTGGGAAGCCAAGGACTTGTGAACAGGTTTCACCTTAGGATCAGACTGTAGGCAGGAGAACAGTCACAACTTGAATTAATAATTGTAATCACATCCAGAATTCATAGTGTGTTGTCTATTTGATCATAGACAGAATTCATAATATCTTGCTTCAGATGAGCCTCTCACAGATCATCACAGATTAATTTACTGCCCTTGTAAATTTTCAATGATTTCCAGTGCTATGAAGCCAAAAATATTTTCCTATTTTGGGATTGACTAAATGGAAGATTGTCTTTAGGTTTATGCTGAAAATTTACTTGGTGAAGGTATTTATGTAAAGCCCTCAAATTCTAAGGGAAAACAGTACTCTTTTGGTTGATAATTCTATAGAGAAGCCTAAATGGGAATAATTAAGTCAGTCTATGATAAATTATTTTCATTCTCTTCCTGGTTCCTTTGTAAAATATCCAAGCTCATATAAATTAAATTAGAATTATGTCATCAAAGCTGGAACAAAGAGTAAGTTTCCACAGTCTTGACCTTCCTGCCTGGGACCTACAGATGTGCATTTTAGCTAGTCTCCTGCAGTGGAAGTTGGTCTCTTAATGAATTTCTGTTGAGCTTTGATGATCAGTTTAAACACTATGAGAGAATTCTCAGAGAACAGAGAAATGCTTTACTGGTTCTTCCAACTATAAGGCTTAAATGGTATGGCTGATGGTTTTAGTTGTTCCCTGAAACTGCAATCAGGTCATCACTGTTGTTATTATTCTGGTCATAAGAACTCTGTTGAGTAAGAATGTTGCTGATACCAAAAATATAGTAGGAGCATGGACTGTTCCATACATGCAATCCAAGGTGACTGTTTCTCCTTCTTGTCTAGATGTGTGTGGTTGGACTAGTCACTTTCTGGGCCACACAGGGTCCTGTGGGGAAACTTAGAAAAACCTTTTAAGAATTAGACCAATTTAGGACCCAAACAAACCAACAAACAAGCAAATGTCACAGTTTACTTGTCTTTCACCCCTTTCTTCCTGGGTCTATGAAGCACATGTGCAATGGGTCATCCTTCACCATGTAGCACAGATCACAAGCACCACAATAGGATGGAGAGTAGCACAGGGCACATACCCAGCTGTGCAAAAGTGATTGCTCTGCCTCAGCCCAGAGCTCAGTGTCTCTGAGGGCCTGACAGTGTGCATCTGTATTGCCCGGCTTCTTATGCTGTATGTATCTCCAAACAGGAAACGGGGTTTCATATGTTTGTATGAACATGTGGACCTTGCATAGATAAGAGGTCTGGCATACTACAAAAGTTTACTTTGTGGACTTGTCTTTGTCTGGAAATTAAAACATGTAGTTCCTATATTAGTCAGGGTTCTCTAGAGGAACAGAACAGATCGAATGAATATGTATTATAAAGGGGATTCATTTTATTGGTTACGGATATATGCCAAAAAGTCCAACAATTGCTGTCTGCAGGTTGGAGAGTCTGAGAACACAATAGTCTATAAGGCTGGATCCCTCACCAGTCCCAATCTGGCACTGGAGACCTGGAGGATTCCTAGAGCCTCTGCTCTTCAGTCCATGTTGGAAGGTTGAAGAAGCTGGTTCCCATGTCTGCAAAGGATACCAGCAACAGGGTAGGTGCATGTGTCAGCAAGTACAAAGGCAACCAGGCATGAAGGCACTGATTTTTCCTGGAACCTCTTTATATACAGGTTGCTGTCAGAAAGGCTGCTTTTTCTTGGGTAAGTCTTCCTCTCTTAGTTAATCCTTCCTGGAAACACTTTCACAGACCTATTTTTTTTTTTTTTTTGAGGCAGGGCTCACTTTAGCCCAGGCTGACCTGGAACTCACTCTGTAGCTCCAACCTAGCTTTGAACTCATAGCAATCCTCCTACCTCAGCCCCCAGTGTTTGGATTAAAGGAGTGTGCCACCACGCCCCATTTCTCTTTCTTGATTCCTTATCTAATCAACTTGACAATGGAGATTTAACTGCTCCTGAAATGGTGGTGGGCAGGAAAAAGCTATTAATATTCAGGGCTGGGACTGAGGGAAAACCCAGAAAGAGCAAGATGACAAATATTGCTGTTATTCAGCAGGTTAATGTTGGGAACACACTTAATGTAGCATTTACTACATAACATGGAATCTTCCTGTAAATCTACTTACTGTGGAATGCAGCTATCAATCCTCTATTTGACTCTGGTTTAAATGGGTAGATTCATATAGTGACCAAAATAGATAGTATAGACAAGGTTTCTGAAACTATTCAGGGACAAATTTCTACTATTTCAGGTCTACTCCTCTGTCCATTTCCCCTGTGAGTGTTGATAGGCAGCCAATGTCCTGGTTTGTAGCTTTTGTAGCTAGGTGGGTAAAGCCATGATCGCCCACAGCAGCCTGGGGAGCTTCGATGACAGGATTTCCCCCTTGTTGACATGGCCCTGCTCTGGTATCCTAATAGAAAAGGGGTCATCCCCCAGCAGCAGGAAGCAGGTGTTTCTGGATTGTGCTTCTCGAATGGGTCAAGCTTGAATGCCCCTGAATTGGGAACTCTGTCCCATCCTAAACTGTGTTTCTCTCGTCTTTATGGCTTATCATTTGATTACATTTGGTAAGGCAAAGCTTCATTTTAAAGGAAGAGCTCATAAAGATTGATCATTGAAAATTTGCAAGTTTAGTAAATATTATGGGATGTGATCTGAGGATGATTATCTAAAGCAAAACACTGAATTCTGTCTGCAATTCCAAATATTCATTTGCATTTTGATGCACTCCTGCCTCCAACCCTGAAGCGGAATGTGCTTATCATTCTTGATTTCCCCACACAGACAAACCTGAAGTTCTCACCCACACCTTCCTTCCTTCTCACCCTAAATCATGGCAACTCTGAACCTCACAACTTCAGAGCACCTGCTCAAACAAATGAGATCAACACAGGCTTCTGAGTTCTGGAATCTTTATAGCTGTGTATTGCAAGGCCAGTGGTGGCATCAAAGGCCTGTTATTTGTAATGCAACTCCTTCACTTTATTAGCAGGCTTAGGAAGGAAGAATCATGAGCCTCCCAAAAATTCAAGTCCTCAGCTGTGCAGTGGCCATGAGTGCATGTACATTGTTTGGAGCTCATCTTCTGTTCTTATGATCCTCAGGACTCACTGAATAACCCAGAAAAATCTCTCACTTGAGGATCTTTAAATAAATCATTTCCCAGAGATCTTGTTGTTTTGTTGTCAACTTGACCTTTTAGTAATCTTGGGTGGGTCTCTGAGGTTTACACAAAGGCAGCCCTCTCAGTAGGGGGCAGGATGTAAGGAGGCTCAGGGGAGCTAGAAACAAAAATCCCTTCCTGGGAGGGGAGTGCAGGAAAGAAACTCCAGGGACGCAGGGAGTCAACAAATCTGGGAAAGGTTTGTAAGACCCCACTCTAAGGCTATATAAAGGGGAAGAAAAATCTCCCTCTCCTGTTTTCTGGTGTGTGTATGTATGGTGTGGGTGCTGGCTTGTCTCTCTGCTTAGACTGTGAAAGGGGGGTAGCCTCTTTGACCACTATGGAACTTCCCTTGGATCTGTAGCTTCAATAAGTCTCTTCCTCCCATAACTATGCCAGAGTTGGAGGTTCATCCTAGTGGCATGAGCTGACCATGGCAGATCCTTTTTTGCCTTAAGGTATTTTGTTGAATTTGCCTCCTAACCCCCATTCCCATGTTAGGCTCCAATATCTAGTACTTTGGAACTCAGTTTTGCTTGGAATCAGGGTTGGTGCAGATGTAATTAGTTAGAGCTGGAGTAGAGGGATTACACAGCCCACTATGACTGATATCCTTATTAAAAAATGTCACTTGAAGAAATAAGGACACACAGAGAGGAAAGACCCTTGAAGAGACAGGTAACATGACTGTCTGGAGGACCCTCCCCTTTCAAGGTAGTCTTTCCTTTCTTTTGAGAGAAGGCCTCACTATATTTCCCAGACTGGCCTTTAAATTGTCCTACCTCAGCTTTCCCAGTAACTGGGACTACAGATATATGCCACTGCCTTTGACTTCAGATGGACATGTTTTCACTTCCTTTGTCAAATTCCCTTGTAATTGGTGTTGATGGATCATGACGATGTGTGTTTGGTTGTTAAAAATCAGCTGAAGAAATTTCCCTGTTTATATTCCAAGAAATAATGTACTTTAGATTTCAAAGTATTAGATTTGGGGGCTGGAGAGATGGCTCAGCTGTTAAGGTACTTACCTGCAAAACCTGATGACCCAGGATTGATTCCCCAACTTACATAAAGCCAGATGCACAGAGTAGCACATGGTTCTGGAGTTTGTTTAAAGTGGCTGGAGGCCCTGGTGTGCTCATTCTCTCTCTCTGTCTCTCTTGGCTTGCAAATAGATAAATAAAAATACTTTATGCAACTGTTAAAAATAGCACAGAATTCTCTTCCACACCCAACTTTTCCCACTGATAATATAAACATATGAACCATTTTCCTTACATACCATTATCCAAAGCACAGAGTTGATGCTGAGATAACAGAGTTTATTAACTAGGCCTGATTATGAGACACCAGTTATAGTATGTTTTATGTACAATTCCCTAATAGTTTGCCACATGTATAGGTGTGTGCAGTCACTGCTACAATTGGCGCTCAAAGCTGTTTAATCATCATCAAAGAAACTTTCTGTGAACATAGTCCCTACTCTGAACCCATGTCCCTTTATTTGTGAACATTTTGAGACTGTTATATAAGTACAATAATTTATTTTGTAACCTCTGAGATTTTTTCACTTATCATAATACCCTTGGGCCTCATTTCTTGTGAGTGTAATATAGTCCATTCCTTCTTACTGATGGGTAATATTCTACTGTATAGTACAGTACATGTATGTATAGCTCATGTTTCCACTCACCTAATCAATTAAAAATGCCTTGATCTATGTCTTATGTTAATTGCATCACTAGTTTGCCCACTTTATTATTGTATAGTTTTCATTATAGGAACATACCAGAATTGTTTTATACCAGTTTATGGAGTTTTAACTGATTATTTAGTTCTTTGTTGTTGTTTTTTTTTTTTTTCAAATTTAAAGCTATCATTGGCAAGAATTCCATAAACATGTGTTTGGGTAGATATATGCTTTCATTTTCCTTAGATGAATATTTGAGAGTGGAGTTTCTGGCCAGATGTTAAGAAATGAGGTCATACAGATTTGTATTTCACCTCCAATATATAAAAATCCCAGTTATCCCACAACTAATGGGAATGTTCACGACTATCTCAAATACTTTATTATGAAAAATGTGTTCCAGGTAGTTCTGTATTATAGTCAACTTCTCGTTGCTACACAAAGAAACCGACCAAAAGCAGCTTATTGAAGGAAAGTGATTATTTTGGCATAAAGATCCCATGATGGCAGGGAAAACAATGGCATGAACAAAGGCTGGACATCACTTCCTGGCCAACATCAGGTGGACAACAGCCGCAGGAGAGTGTGCCAAACTCTGGCAAGGAGAAGCTGGCTATAACACCCATAAGCCCACCTCCAACAACACCCCTCCACCAAGGTTCCAATTCTAAAATTGCCATCAGCTGGGGAGCAAGCAAGTAAGTTTATGGGGGACATCTGAATTAAAGCACCACACTCACATTAAGCTGAATTTTTTAAAAAATTTACTTTATTAAGCACTCTTCTACTACTCCACTGAAGAGTTGGTTCATTGTCTATTCAAGCAAATGCAAACTCATCCACACCTCCTGCAAACCTGCCTCTGACTAAAAACCTTAGGAGAAAGGGGGATTGGAGAGAGCAAGCAGAGTGTGACCTGTCTGGTTTGTCTTTGGGTCCTTAATTAGTCTGTTTCACAGTGTTGCAATCACTACAGTGCCTGTTGGAGTAGGTGGAAACTCATCCACACCTCCTGCAGTCAGAGGCAGGTTTGGGTGCAGGTGGCAGGTGTCTGGAGAGCACTGT
>PVHP010011679.1:0-44599 GCA_004024765.1 Zapus hudsonius
AGGTCTGGACACATTGCAGGCCCCATAGAAAAGGCTGTGTCCATCCAGCCGCCACAACCCAGGCAAAGGCCCATGGAACCCAGAGCAACCAATACTGAGAAATACTCCTGGATTAGGGTCCCCAAAGAAACAGAATCAATGGGAGATTATATGTGACTATTCAAATAATAAAACAGAAAGCAAGAAAGCAGAACAGATGAATGAAAAGCAAAATGAAACAACAATAAAATGTGATGCCTAAACACGGCAAATGTCAATCATCTAAATGGACTAAAAATGGATTTTTATGAAACTAATTAAGGAAACAAGATCCATCTACATCCTGTCTTTGAAATTTTATTTATTTATTTAAGAAAGAGTATGGACATGCCTGAATTTCTTGCCACTGCAAATGAACTCCTGTTGCATGTACCACTTGGCGCATCTGGCTTTATGTGGGTACAAGGGAATCGAACCCCAGCAGGACTGCATATCACATGGCTCATGGATATAACTTCCTGGCAGATGCAAAGCTATTAATGGGGAAGATGGATCAGAGAAGGTGATCAGAGAAGGTAAAGGACATGGTCTGACTGCACAGAGCTCCCATGAGGGAATTTTCCAACAGTGCACAAATGGTGTGTTTATACTGTGATCGCAGTTGTGTGCAAAATAACATAGAATGGAATTTCGAAACTGCTGTATAAATTCAATGATAAATTTAGGAGAAACAACTTGATGATAAAAATGGATCCTAAATAGTTAACAAGCACTCATCAATGCAATGCTGTTAATAGTTCTCAACGGCACTTGGAACCTTTGGTTCTATAACATTGACATTAGTCTGTGTGTCCATTCCCTATGATAGTTATAATGTTATACAAGTGTTGGATGAAGGAAGTATGCGTGTGTGCTTGTGACCACACCATTGTCTTTTAGAAAGCTGAATCATAATTCAAGTCTTGTTCAATGACACACAGCAGTCTTCCTTCTCAATTCCATCAGTCCATGGCCAATAAAATCAGCAGATTTCAAGGGCAAAGAAATGGCTATAAAAAGTTATACTGACCAAAAAAAAAAAAAAACATGATCAACATAGATTATCACAATCAAGCACAGGTTTGATGTGTATCTAATTCATGAGAATGTACGATGCCTGTCTTTCTGTGCCTAGAGTGCTCATTTAGCACACGGCCTGTGGGTTCATCCACGTTGTTTCAGGTGATGGGATTTTCCACCTCGTTTGCTTGTGTCTGTGGTGTGTGTAAGTGCGTGGATGCACAAGTGTGCAAGTGCATGTGGAGGCCAGAGGTCAATGTTGGGTGTCTTCCTCTGTCACTCTCCAGCATATTTTTGTGACAGGCACTCTCACTGAACCTAGAGCTCGCTCAATTCAACTGGCCCAATGAATCTTTTTGCGTCTACCTCCCCCAGGATTGCAATTACAGGCTTGCACCTTCGTCCCTGGCTTTTACATGGTGCCAGGAACCCAAGCTCCTCATGCCTTCAGGGCAAGCACTTTACTCACTGAGCCATCTCTCCAGCCCAAGGGTTTTCCATTTGAAAGATTCAGAGCATACCATTGTGTGTCTATACCATGTTCTCTTATCCCGTCATTCATTAATGGTCACATAGGTTGTCTTCATATCTTGACAATTACAAATAGTACTACAATGAGTACTGGCATGCAGATATGTCTTCCGAATGGTATTTCCATTCCTTGGAAAACTTATTCCAAATTGAATTAGTGCATCATACACAGGTCTATTCTTAGTCTTATTTTTTTTTGAGGGAGCTCCATGCTGTTTTCCGTAATGACGGAACTAACTTGCATTTTCATCAACAATGAACAAGATTCTCTTTGCTCTGCAATCTCACCAACACTGGTCTTTCATCTTTCTGATGACAGACATTCTAACCAGTGTGAACTCACATCTCACTGTGGCTTTATACTTTGCTGATAATTCATGAAGCTGAGCATTACTGAAGTGCCTGTTGGCCATTTGTATGTCTGGTTTTATTATTATTATTATTACTATTATTATTATTATTGGAAAGTGTCTGTTCAGGCTCTTTGCCAATATTTTAATTGAAATATTTGTTTCCCAATTTTGTTGTGTTCTTTATTTTGGATAGTAACCTCTTGTCGGATGTGAAATTTACACACACACACTTTGTGTTGGGGGCCATCTCTTCATCTGATCATGTGTTTCTTTAGCTATTAGAGAGCTTTTTTGGTTTGATGTCACACCACAGCCACAAGAATCCTGAGCATAAAGAAACAAAGCCAGAGGCATTGCCCTCCCTGATTTAAAGACATAAAATGGAGATATGGTGATTAAACATCCAGGCACTGCTATCAAAACATGCAGCAAATGACAGAACAGAGTAACACTCCCAAAATTAAACCCAAGCATTTGGGGTAGATTAACTTTTGAGAAAGTGCCAAGAGCACACAGTGGGAGGCGACAGTCTTCAATAAATGGTCATGGCAAAGACAGATATCCCCACATACAAAAATGAAATTTGATCAGTCTCACACCATATACAAAAATCAACTCAAAATGAATTAACCAAATAGAAGACACACCTCTACAGAACGACTGGAAGGAAAACAGGAAGACTTCCAGGGCACTAGGGTGGAGAATGACTTTTTTTGTTATTTATTTATTTTTTTGTCTTAAATATATATATTTATTGTCCATAATGAGTTACATTATTCAGTGGAAAACAATGAGTTGTTATCCCCAATTCCCCAATGCCCCCCTCCCCATCCCCAATCAGCTGGATATCCTCCTCCGTGGGTCGTCTGGATCAGTCCTTGTGGCAGGGGACCCTGGATAGCCTAGTACTCAGCCCGGTCCTCTTGGCCCAAGTGTGTTGTTACTGAAGGTTTGCCATGCCTCTGGATAGTCTCCCCCACCACGGCTCTTACAATCTTTCTGCCCCCTCTTCCGCATAGGTCCCTGAGTCGTGGTAGAGGAGTATTAAGGCTGCTTTAAGGTTGTGAGTTTAGGGGTCTTTGTGTCGAAGATCGCTGGTTTCTGTCTCACTGGCTTATCCTGTGTAGACTGAATGTCTGTGGCTGTGGGTCCCTCGTTCCTCCCGTCAGAGAATGACTTTTTAGATGTGACACTGAAATCACACACAACAAAGCACATTGAATCTTAACTTTGAATTAATAGTATTGTTGTAGTCAGCCACACGACGCTGGGATGAATCTCCAAACCAGGCACAATTTTTGGGGAGGAAAGTATTTATTGAACAGATCCAGGGGAAGTTAAGGAAAAAAATGCTGGCCCCCTTTTACAGAAGCAAGCAGAGAGAGAGACCAGCACCTCCAGAAGCAAGCAAGCACACTCCAAACTAGCAAACAAGAGGAACTCCAGGCTTGAGCTCATACTGCTTTTTGCATGTGTATAACTAGAATTCCAGACCCACTCCAGAAATACCTTAAGGCTGAACCATAGGATCTGGCCAAGGTGGCATGCCTCCTCCAGCCAGAACTGGCTGGAGACAATTTACAATTATCATAAACTTTTGAATCTATTGAGGGACATTATTCAAACTACCACAAGTATCAACCCAAAACCCACCCGTGTTAGGGTTCTTCATGCCCACCAGTAATGCCCACTGCAACTGTGCACAGAGAGCCCCTGATGGGCAAGGAAGGAAGCAAGAAAGCCCAACTTAGAACAAGCAGTGAAACATTTAAAAGATAGCTTAACATCAGAATGTTCCTACTCAATGAAATGAATTGCACATTTTTCATAATCAATTTCCTCTGAAAAGCTTTAAGCATCTACACATCTGTTTTATACTCTTCAGACCCTGGGAATACACAAACAATTGAAACATCTGGTGTGATTATGAAGGCTGTTTGTAACCACTTACGTGGTGGTCATAAGCACTTGAACCTGAACTCTTCTCCATGTGGAGGAATTTTGGCTTTTACATTGAACACACTCACACAAACAAGTCCACACTCTCTGCTTGTACCAGCTCTGCCCCACAGTGACCCAGCACTCAACATCTGTCAAATGAATGCACCTAGTTACAGGAAGGCAACTGTATTTTATTTTTTGCATGTGACATATTCAAGTTCCCAAGAAGAGTTTTGGGTGCTGATCTGTGGATGGGCTAAGAGGTTCTGTTCCCTAGCAACCTCCAATCATGTGTGAGCATGTAAGTGACTGTGTGTATATGTGGGGGGGGGCACAAGGAATCATATCATATTCCTAAGAGAGAGTCCTTAGTTGTCCTCTCCTAAAATTTAAGAAACAATCTAAAAGGATTGTCGATGGGCCACTTTTTAAATTTATTTGTGTACATATGCATGTGTATATATACGGACACACACGAGTACCACAGCACGTGTGTGGTATTCAGAGGACCACCTCTATTGTCTAGGTGTCTCTGCTCTTCTTCTTCTTCTACCCTCTTTGAGGCAGGGTCTCTTGCTGCTGCAAAGGAACGTCAGAGGCCCATGAACTTCAGATTTTCCTAGCTCTGTCTGGGAACACAGATACATATGCCATTTTGTCTTCAGCTTTCCTTGGGTGCTAGGAAGGATGGAACTCCCATGGACAGGCTTTGTTAGTAAGTGCCTTGAACTTGGCCATCTCCCCAGCCTCATGAGCCAGCTTTGAGTAAGACTGTCCGTTCTAAATTGTACACAACTGGGTGTAAGTAGGTAAGCCATGATTTGTTTCTTTCTTAAATCAGGTTGGTGTGTGTTGGCCTCTGGTTATGAGCTACAAGCAGCAGGAGGTTACACAGGACAGCCTCAGCGTTACGGGAAAGTAAGGCCAATGTGATTGTGCTCACAGCACCCGACAGACAGGGAGGATGTACAGACAATCTCAAAACACAGCATCTTTCAAAACTGGAATAATTCACCCAGTGTGACTCAACGTGTGAGCAGGGGGGAGAGGAGAGGAAGAGGGGTGCGTCAAAGCCATAGTCAGACAGGAGGCTGTCAGGAGTGCCCGTGGTCAGTGGAACAACCATGGTCAGCAACGCGGCACCCAAACAGATAGGAGAAAGGACAGTGAATGTTTTCACCACCAAGAAATGACAAATGAGGCGATGTGTGCACCAAGTACCCAATTCGACCCCTAGATCATGCACATGTGCACCTGTGCACCCTATAAATCCTTCCAAAATGATGCCAACTGAAAGCATTCAAAGGCTAGCTGGGCACTGGGGACGTATTTCTCAGGGTGGAGGAAGCCTAAACAAGTTGCTTATCCAGTGTTCCAATATCTATGGTGACATTATTCTCTCTGTGGCTCTCTTGCCCTTCCATACATACTGAGCAGAAGTAGAAGACAATCAATATGAAGATAAGACAGGCTAACATAAGAGATGGTGGCAGGTGCCAGGAAAGAGAAGGGAAAGGAGGGTAAGAGAAGGGGAGGGAATCCCGAAAGATGAGAAGCTTCCTGGGAAGACATTACCCAGAGAGGGAGTAGAGGTTGGCCATGGAAACTTGTGGCTAGGGGAGGGGAAGTCTACCTAGGGTTTTTTCTGTAAAACATTCTAGAGGGTATTATTCTCTGTCTTAATAGCCAAGGTGATACCTAGTACTCATTGTGCATTAAGTGGATTTGAATGTTGGGGAGACCAAAAGAAGAGCAGGGACAGCCGATGTGAGGTAACACACTTGTTCCACCTCCTAAATGCTCCAAAAACTTCCTAAACACATCACCAGCTGGGGATTAAGTAGAAGGCTTACTCACAAACACATGAGGCTATGGGGGACATTTTACATTCAAACCATCACACAGGGTAAGTTCTTAAGAGGCCACTGACCCTCCCAGGAGCACCGCCTCCCTGTTGAGGGCTGACCCTGGTCATGCAGAGTTTGCACAGTGTTCTGTGATGCCACAAAAAGTCACTTCATCTCAGGAGACAAGAAAAAGAAGCTTCCTTGAAAAGTCTACCCATTAGAAGGTTTTAAAAGAATGACTTATATGGGGGGGGTGAAGATAATAGGTAAAGTGCTTGCCTCATAAGCATGAAGACCCAAGTTCAATCCCCAGAACGTATATTTTAAAAACTAGAGTACAGTGGCATAGGCTTTTACTCCCAGCATGGGGAGGTAGAGACAGCTAGATCCCTAGGACACACTGACCAGCAAGTGTAACCTAAATCAGTGAGTTCCAGGCCAATAAGAGACCTTGGCTCCGAAAAGGTGGACAACATTCCTGAGGATGACATCCAAAGTTGTCCTCTGGCCTTTATTTTCACCTCTATACATACATGAACATCCCCACATACCTGTACACAAGCACGTGTATATGCACACACAAAATAGTAATGAATTTGAATGTTACAACAACTCAGCAACCGGTCCCCTTCACCCATGAAAAGCAATGGTGGTTCACTGAGAACTGCCTGTGGTCACCTTTGCCAAAGTTGCTATCGTTCTGAGGTCATGTGACAGACAGGTGTGAGTCTGAGTCCTCCATCCATCATACCTGCAAGATGCCTTCGGAGTGCTGTCTGCTCAGACAGCCTGGCTGGATTGTCTACCAGGCAGTGACATGACCGTTCCTCCCCTAGGACTGGTGTAAGCCTCCCGTCTCTCACCTCCACCTTGGCTCAGAGCATCAGCTCCTTCAGCTTTAGCATCCCACCTCCCCCTTCTTCCTTCCCACCAAGGGCAGACAAGTCATCCCAACAGTCTCCCTTCTAAGAGAATTTTTTCAGAAACCTTGATTTCCCTGGATTCTGCTGATCCACAAATCAGTAGAAACTTGGATTAAAACTGCCTCCCCAACTAGCAACCCTCCTCTGAAGGGCAGACCCTGTGTAGGGGCTTCCTATATTAAGAGGGTACTCTTGAACCAACTATGGAAAGGAAGCCAAAAGGCAGAGAGGAGCAACCCAGCAGAGAAGCAACCTCGAGAAGGAACATTGTCACCCCACAGAGAGCTGGGTTAGTGCTTGGTAGCTCTGAGTAAGGGTCAGTCACTCTGGGCTTCAGACCACCCAGGAAGACTCCAATCTTGGTCCAAGACAACTCCTGTGGATAGCTGAGGGCTCAAAGCAGGTGCCCTTTTGTTTGACACCCATGCCTTTTGTCACTGACATTGAGCTGAAGTATAAGGTGGGGTCAAGGCCCACAGGACAGCTGTTGTAGGATCCTGACCCTTTGCTGTTAACAGTGGACAATGGGAGTGTCTTCCTTGTTGGGTCTTAGGGAGGGGTAAACAAACCAATCAAACTACACCTTCCAGAAACGTCTGTCCTACATAAACGTTTGTAGTGTGGCTTATTCACTCCAAGAGAGCTCTGCCAGGGCTTTACTCTCAGGAGTCTCTCACAAGGACATCATGGCAAGGCATGGGGGGCTTTGTCCTTCCTTCTGTACTGGCTTATTTCACATAGCATGATTCTGCCACATGAGGTGTGTAAAATAGAGGTGAATGATGGGTACCAGAGGAGGCAGAAGAAGGAAGAAAGGACTTGCTCAGTGGGGACAAAGTTACAGTTATTAAGATGAATGAATTCTTCAGACCTGCTGCATGTAGTTAATCCCACACTGGGCACTACAGAGTTCCAGGCTCAGGTATGTCCGACCTTTTGACAGTTGAAATGACATTGTCATTCACAAAGTTCATACTATGCAGTCGAGTTATAAAAAAAACCTCATTGATGTTTTGATGTTACTATTTTGTGCATGTGTTATGTATGTGTGTATGGGTATGTGTTCATAGATGTGGGCACATGTGTGCATGTGCAGATGAACATGTACATGTGGATGTA
This sequence comes from Zapus hudsonius, assembly GCA_004024765.1. Classification (NCBI taxonomy): domain Eukaryota; kingdom Metazoa; phylum Chordata; class Mammalia; order Rodentia; family Dipodidae; genus Zapus; species Zapus hudsonius. The sequence goes on from PVHP010011679.1 coordinate 7,753, forward strand.
TGGAGGCCAGAGGTTGACATTGGGTGTCTCCCTCTATCACTCTCCATCTTATTCTTTGAGACAGGGTCTCCCACTGAACCCAGAGTTCAGCGATTGGCTGGACTAGATGGTCAGCAAGTCCCATGATCCTCTTATCTCCACCTCACCAGTGCTGGGATTACAGGTGCGAGTCATCACACCTGGCTTTCCTGTGGGGATCTGTTATGGTTTGATCCAGGTGTCCCCCACAAACAAATGAATGTGTTCTGGGTAATCGATCCTCAGCTGATGGCAGTTTGGATTTTATAACATCGATGGAGCTGTGTTGTTGGGGGGCGGGCTTATGGGGATTATAAACCAGCTTCCCCTTGCCAGTGTTTGGCACACCTTCCTGCTGCTGTTTCCAGTGCTGTGGCAGAGGTGATGTCCACCCCTCTGCTCATGCCATCATTTTCCCTGCCAGGATGGAGTCTCCCCTCGAGTCCATAAACCAAATAAACCCACTCCTCCACAAGCCGCTTTTGTTTGGGTTCTTTCTGCACAGCAACTAGGAAGCTGACCACAACAGGATCCAAACTCAGTGGGTAAACGCTTGCTGAGCCATGACAATGAAGAAGCCAGCTGTCATGGCGGCACCATGTACCCTTGGCCTTCCACACTTCCAGCCATGTCCTCTGAGCAAGGTGACGGTGTGACTCACACAGCAATGCACCATGGAACCTCTCTTTTGTCACATAGAAAGGGCCAGTCAGTGCTAAGCAAAGTCGCTTACTTATCACACCAGTTGTGAGCTATCTATGAACAAGATGACATGGCTTTTTTATGGCTCATTGCACAGATGACAAAGGTCCCTGGGGTAGAAAATCAGCCCTCTGGAGTGGGCAGAAGCCACCCTGGCACCACAGAGCTTCACAGACATTGCCTCACCTTGACATGGTCACAACCAGATGGATGGTGGCTCACCCTGGACAAGTTCTGAGTTTTCACCAATTAGATGAAGATAAACTGTTATGAAGCATATTTAAAGGACTATTTGCTCAGATGTCCAGCAGACAAAAACTGTCCCTTGATAAGGAGGCTTGTTGTACCACATGGATGGCACAGGTGACTACAGTAAGAATTTGAAAGTTCCTCACTCTTGCCTGCCTCGAACCCACACAGGAATGTGTTGGCTGGTTCCTAATAGGTACAAGGTGAAATACAGATGCCCAGCCATAAGTATGACTTAGCAGTTGGTAGTGACTCCAAGCATTCTGGAATGCCCACACTACAGACCCATCTTTCCACGGCTGCAGCCTACAGTTCCTCTGATTGATTTGCGCTGGAGATATCCTAAGTCAATTGGTCTGTGAAGGCAATCGCTTCTCACATTAATTATTTTCTCAGTGAGTATCCAAATCTAATCAACTGGAACAGTTTATAAAATGAGGTTGTTTGGATATGAATAATTGAAGCCTGATTAGCTGTGAGTTACAACTTTTCTCGTGCTGACTCTGAGTGGCTCTGGCCTGGGATTGTGTCTTTGCAAAGACTCCAGTGATGGCCTGGTGGTGCAGGGGCTATCTTCTCCTGGGATTCAGGTTTGGGACTCTGGTTTAGAGATCACATATAATGCCATAGCATGGTGGTTGACATGAATCCCCCACCCTGATCAGCAGCTCAGGTGTTGGCCCTGAAGTGGATTCAAGTGAGTGGTGGGGGCAGGGAGGCTTACCAGCTTCTCAGGGGAGACTGCTCCCCTACATCCCCATTCCCACTCGAGACCCCATGGGATACACAACAGCTTAATCTGTCAGTGTCTTCCAAGACAGATAACAGCTGTAGACTGGTGACATGTGACAGTCAGGAGTCCAATGAACAACCAACCCAGAGGTCTTTGTCTGGAGACCATTCTCAGGGGTTGAAGGTGTCTTCCTTCTGATACTATATCCAGTCTGGCTGGGTTATCATCTCTTTCTTCCCTCAAGGGACTGCAAGCTAGTGTCATAAGGACAGCCTTACCTGAGAAGCATGAGAGTTGTATCATATGAAGGTGGTTGACATCGAAGACCACTAGGGATTATAGGTCTCACCATCACAGAATCATGGTAATCCTAGGACCCGATAGCCTGGGAGCCTACAGAATATGCTGTATCACTGAAGCCTCTGTGAAGCCCCCAGCTCTGGTTGCCATGGAGACCCAGAAAGTTCCCTAGCCTGATTACTATCCACCATTATGCGACAGTGAGCATTGGTGCTTAAGCAGGCCTTTCGGCTATCCAGAAAATGGCACTTGCAGTATCCTACAATAAGTAAGAAATGAGAGCATAGACCTATGTTCCAATTTCCAGACCCTGTGAATGGGACTTTATTTGGAAGAGGAGGCCTTTCAGATATAATTAAGTTCCCTATCAAATTGAGATTATCATAGGTTATATTGGATCATCCAAAGTGCAATTAGAAGTGTTGTTTTAAGAGGCTCCCAGGGAGAAGCCATGGGAAGACGGGGCCGAGACTGACGTGATAGTGCCTCTGACAAACAGGCCTGGAGCCAGAAAGCTCAGGAGCAAAGAAGAGACCCTGCTGCGAGTCTTGTTACAAGATGTGAAGGGTGGTTGGAGGAAATTTGGTAGCTATAATCATCTGTAGAAAAAGGAAGAACAAAAGCTCTCATGAATAACCTAACCATCCACCTAAAAAGGAAAATGGGACAAAAGCTATTTAAATCCAAAGCAGCAGAAAGAAGTGGATTTAAAAAAAAAAAGACAGCAGAAATGAGTAAGATGGAACAGAAAGCAGAGAAGACTTGGTTTCCTGTGTGCTAACAGATGAGGTAATCTAGACTAAGTAGACACATTCTAAAAATGATATAAACTACCCAAAATGACATGAACAAGTACTCAATCTTAACAGCAACAAGAATTAGTCATGGAGAAATTTGCCTCAAAGAAAAGACAATGTCAGATGAGCTCACTGGTGAATTCTGCCCAAGTTCAAAGAACTTGCAAACGTTTTCAAAAACAAAAGTGAAGGGAAGGAGGCTAGAGAGATGGCCCCATCAGCATCAGTAAAGTGTTTACCTAGCAAGCATGAGGGCCTAAGTCCAATTCACAGAACCATGTAAAAAAAAAAAAGAGGGGTGTTTATAATCTCTGCACTGGGAGGTACAGTCATAAGGATCCCTGGGGCTTGATGGCCAATGGGTGCAGCTGAATTTGTGAACTCCAGGTTCAGCAACAGATTCTGCCTCAAAAAAAAAATAAGGTGGGGAGTGAGTGAAGAAGACATTGGTATTGACTTCTGAACTCCGCATACACGTGCATTCCCATACATGGACACATGCGCCCCCCACACACATCCACCAAAGAAGAAGAAGAAGAAGAAGAAGAAGAAGAAGAAGAAGGAGGAGGAGGAGGAGGAGGAGGAGGAGGAGGAGGAGGAGGAGGAGGAGGAGGAGGAAGAGGAGGAGGAGGAAGAAGAGGAGGAGGAAGAAGAGGAGGAGGAGGAAGAAGAGGAGGAGGAAGAATAAGAGGAGGAGGAAGAAGAGGAAGAGGAGAAGGAGGAGGAAGAAGAGGAAGAAGAAAGAATTAAAAAACAGAACGGGTTACTGTGGGGATAACACAAGACCAACAGAAATAAATCAGTGGACTTTGGAGACCTTTGTATCTGCTTTTAACCAAGTCCTCATAATATCAAGAAAGTAAAATTCTTAAAAATCCTGGTTCATGCCCTAAGAATAAAGAATTCATTCCCATGAAAAAAAAAAACAGAAGTGCAGAGAAACTCCCCTAACTCATTCCATGAAGCCAGCCCTAGCCTTACATGAGAACCACAGACATCATAGAAAAATGAAACTATAGGTTAGGATGTATGGAAGCCAAAGCTTTCAAGAAAATACCAGCAAGTGAAATCCAGCAGTGCATAAAGTAACCATACATCTTGACAAGTAGAACCTATTCTAGCAATCCAAGATTGCTCCAACAGACTGAAGCCCCATCATGCAATTCTTCATACTAATAGAATGAAGAGCAGGAGCCATGTGATGAGCTCAGTATTTGTAGAAAAATTGAAGAACATAACATCTTCTCATGATTTGAAGAGAAAGAGAGAGACAAACATGCGAAAGGGTCTGGGATCAAGCTCAAGTCCCAGAGTCCTTTCCCAGGATCCCACCACTGCAAAAAGTAAATCCTAAGACATGAATAATAGAGCTAAAGAGATGGTTCAGTGGTTAAGGCCCTTACTTGCAAAGCCTAATGATGACCTGGGTTCAACTCCCCATTGCCCACAAAAAGCTAGATGCAAAAAGTGGAACATGCATCTGGAGTTTGCAGCACCTCGAGGTACTAGGGAGTGTATTGTGTATTCTCTCTCTCTGTGTCTCTCTCTCCTTGCAAATAAATAAAATATTTTTAAAATAATAATATAAGAAAACCTGCTTAACACAATAAAGTCTATATATGAAAAAAAGATCTACAGCTAGCCTCATACTTGATGATCCAAAGCTTTATAAGGCAAGGGTGCTTCCTCCTCCTCCTTCTCCTCTTCCTTCTCTTCCTCCTCTTCTTCTTCTTCTTCCTCCTCCTCCTCTTATTCTTCCTCCTCCTCTTCCTCCTCTTCTTCCTCTTCTTCTTCTGTTCACACCAGAAGTTCTATTCAGTGAAGCTAAGAAAAAAAAAAGAAAGAAAGAAATATCATCCGCATGGAGAGAAAAAAATATAAAACTCACTCTCCTTATTTCTAATATTATCTTGCACATGGAAAAAATTTTAAATATATATACACAATGCACATTTATTAAAGCTCATAAAGTAGTTATTGTATACAAGCCTGATGTACAAAACCCAATTTTTCAACATATTATCAGTAAACAATCCAAAAGTAAATTAGGAAAATAATTTCGGTTACAAAAGCACTGGAGAGTAAAATATGTACGAATAAATTTAATCAAGGAAGATCAAATCTTGTACCCTGAAAACTATAAAACACCACTGACTGAAAGAAGTTAAGCAAACCCTAAGAAAATAGACATTCAGTACTGTTGGATTTCAAAGCTTGATGAGGGTCAGAGAACAGTATCGCTCAGTGTCGCCTACAGATTCAAGGTCATTCCTTCACATCTCACTGACACAGGTTGTAGAGCTTCATGAGGAAACATTCTTGGGTCCAGAACAGAAAAGCATTTTTGAAAATGAAAAATATGAAGAAGTTTAGGGGTCTCAAAATCAAAACTGACCACACAGCCACAATAATTAAGGCCATGTCCTACTGGTGTTAAAAAAAGAAAATCCTACCTCACAGTGGCTGATGCTACCTACAAAAGACCTGAATAATAGGAGGGAAAAAATGATGACATCAAAATTAAAAAAAAAGATTAATTGGAAAGAAGGATTCACTGAAGGGGGAATTTGGGAGGGGAGGCATATCTGGGAAGGGATTATGATAATTGGTAATATTATTATATTTTGGAGGTTGTCAATAAAATGTCAAAATTCTTAGATGTGTTCAGACACGAGCAGATATAAGGGAGAAAGAAAACCCATGTGCTTGGGGACAGAGAAGTGGAATTTGGTTAATTTGAATAATGGGGAGAAACCAGACATAAACAAGAAAGAACAGAATCTCAGGTACCTATCTATGACTTATGGGACAGAACAAGAGATTAACTATTTGTATGATCAACATCTTATACAAGGAGTGGGGGAGGAAGAAGAATTCTAAGAAACAACAATGGAAATACTCCATGTTTAAATAAGCTTAGAGATATAAAAACATCAGTGCACCCAACCTAATATAACCAGGTAGCCCAGGACAAAGTATACACGATAGTAATGTTCTGAAAAATAAAGCCAAAGGGTAAAAATAATGAGAATAGTGAGAGCTAAAAGTCATTCAAGCGAGCTAAAAGAAAACACCAATTGAGATGGTATCCAATTCTCAACCAATACAATGGAAGGCAGAAATAAATGACACATTTTTTAAGGTTTGAAGGAAAAGAACTCTTGTCACCCGCTGACTATGCACACTGCATTCAAGACACTGTCTTCAGAAATAAAGGAAGACTAAAGATGCCCTCAGAAAAACAAAAATGAAGGAATTTTTTGCTAGATGAAAATAAGGATCAGAGTTGAAAAAAGAGAGGATTCTGGGAAGATGGTGGCGTACAGAATCTTTGTATTTTTCAGAAGGCAGCGAGAGAGCTGTGACTCTTCCAACCCTACCAAAGAGCTGCAGGCTGATAGCTGGCATCCTGGCAAGAGATGAGCCACCCCAGACCTACCATGGAGGATCCATATGGAACCCTGAAGAGAGTGCTGAGACAAACAAGAGACCCATAACCATAGCCAATCAGTCAACCCAGGATAAGCCAGACAGACAGACACCAACGATTTTCAACACAACCTAAAGCAGAAGTACAGAGGCCACTAAGTTCTCAACAATAAAGCAGCCTTAATAGTCACCCACCATGACTCGGGGAACTGAGCAGAAGAGGGGGCTGAAAGATTGTAAGAGCCATGGTGGAGGAGAATATCCACAGACATGGCCCCCCTCAGTAACAACATACAAAGGGGGGTGGAACTGGGTTGACTCCTAGGCTATCCATAACCCCCTACCCCATGGACTGATCCATACTGCCCATGGAGGAGGATATCCAGCTGATGGGGGACAGGGAAGAGGGAAATCAGAGAAATTGGGACACCAACATATTATTTGCTCATTCAGTGTATCTAATTATGGATAATAAAGAAAAGAAGGATCAACACATCGAGTAGAGCTGCAGAATGAATGAACAATAGTCCTGACTGGAGAGAGCTGACTGGGAAGAGGAAGTCTACAGAGCAGCAGGACTTCACACCCTCCTCTCCATCACTGGTAGAAACACTACAGGGAGTGGGGGAGGAAGGAGAATTCCAAGAAACAAGGACGGGAAATGCTCCACGTTTACATAAACTGTTTCCTTCATGAAGCAAGCACGGTGACAACACAATCCACCAACTGTGTCTAGTAGATGCTGCCCATAACACCCCAGACACGGAGGGTCAGGGGCCTGTGAGACATTCAAAAATGCAGGCCATGTCCTGGGACAAAACCCAAGCCAAACAAGATTAAGAGAATTAAAACCCTACAGAATGTTCTCTGAACATAATGCAGCCAAACTAGAAATCAATAGGAGAAGGACAACAGGATACTCTCCAAGCACCTGGAGATTAATTAAATGAGCCTTTCTAATACCAGTCATGAGTCAAAAAGGAAGTCTCGGTGGGAATTTAAAGATAAATAAATGAAGATTACTGTGAGAAAGTGAAAATGGGTGAAGTGACGAGGATGACGGTTGCTCCCATCATGCGTTTATATCAGAAGGCAGGAAGCTCTCAAGTCTTCAGCCGTCTGTGTCAAAAACTGGGGAAATAGAATGAAAATAAAACAGAAGGTAGTAGAAGAGAATAAATAATAAGCATATGAGCCTGTGAACTATAAATACTAATGAGCCAAAGTCAATGAAACCAAAATAAGGAAATCAATATAGGAAACCAATAGGGAGGGGAGCTTGCTATTTTAAAAAATGATAATACTTAAGAAAATATGATTTAAAAAATTAAGAGAACAAAAACTAATTGACTCTTAAGAGCAGTGAGATATTACTAAATTTTCTAAAAAAAAGTTCAACAACTCTGAGGGGAAAAAATGGGCAAATTTAGGCAAGAGCAATAGCTCAGCAGGTAAGAGAGCTTGATGCATAACCATGGGGAACTGAGTTTGATTCCCTATGAAAATCCAGGAATGACTGTACATACCTGTAACCCCAGTGCTGAGAGGGACAGAAAAGAGACAGGAGGATGGATCCCTGGGATTTCTGGTCACCCTGTCTTATTGAAAACGGTGAGCTCCTGGTTCAGTGAGAGACTCTGTCTCAGGGAAATAAGGAGGAAGACTGATAGCAAAAAGACATCCCACATCCTCCTCTGGCCTCTGTGTACACCACAGAGGGTGAACACATCTTTACCCACATGTGCATATATAACATGTGCATATACACACCACAATAGAGAAATGGGCAAACTATCATAGTACGCTCTGGAAACTAAGGAGAGAGGAATCATTTCGTTCCAACTTGGGAGCAATCTCTGATGATGTCCTCTCTTCTCATCGTTATAAAGCATTTTGAAATACTCTACACATCCTTGATAATTGATTAACACTTATTTTCACTCAGTTCGATTCAATTAAGAGTTAAATTAATAAAGGATCTTCTTTGAGTCTAATATAATGGAAAACATAATGAATCAAAAGAACCTGAAAAGCAATGAATAAAACCATATTTAAGTAAAGACTTCAGCACATAATTAGCCAAAATTATACTGTGAGAATAAAGAGGGAAAAGAAAACATGAAAGTTCAGCATTTAGACAAAGAGAATGCATTCTCAGACAAATCAGAAGACAACAGAAGAGAAAGGTATCAGAAACTGCTCAGATGAAAACAAGGTAAGGTGCTAATGAAATTGACAATCCTCATTTCCAGTCTGAAATATTTCAAGGTTACTGTTTTTAAGACACGGTGAGGACAATCAGGTAATGGCTTCCCATTCTGTGCTGGAGGCAGCATGAATGTAGATCAGCTGCTAAGGGTGTGAGAATCCAAGCTGGTCCAGGGAATCCTGCAGCTTCTAGCCACATCATGTAAGTTTTCATTTGTTTATTTGTTTGTTTGTTTTTATTCCTATCTAACCAGGATTCCAGCCAACACTTTGAGCACTGAGTACATAATTTATTTAGCAAGCCTGTATCCAGAGTTCCTATGTGCCAGACACCATTGGCCAACACTCCAGCTGCTAATGTCCTCACAGCTGCTGGGCAGAGCCCTTGCTGCCCTTCTGAAAACACACTGACTGTGGCCATCAGGACCTCCTGACCCTTTGTCATTTCAGAATACACAACCTTCCTCAAACCGTCCTCCTTGGCATCTCCCCTCATTTACACCCATCCCACACAGAACCTCTGGTGCTGACCTTGAGAAATTTGCAGCTCCTACGTCTAAACATACTTCATGCTGTACTCCTGCAAGGTGCACCTACCCTTGAATGGCTTCTCACTTTGTGCCTTCCTTTCACCTGTGTTCTTTCCTATCTGTTTCTTCTCAATGTCAACATACACCCCGATTACACTTCCTGCAATAATCACTGTATTGCAAGCAAACTCTGCTTAGATCTAGAATTTCTGCAGAAAAAAAAATCCCTACTTTTCTTTACTTGGCACTTCTCTCTGGGTTTTGCTTCTCTACAGGCCCTGGAAGTGGGAGGAAGTAGGAGAAAGTAGGAGGACTTAGGAGGAAGTAAGGGGAAATAGGAGGAAGTAAGAGGAAGTAGGAGGAAGTAAGAGGAAGTAGGAGGAAGTAGAGGAAGTAATAGGAAGTAGGAAGAAGCAGGAGGAAGTAGAGGAAATAGGAGGAAGTAAGAAGAAGTAGGAGGAATAGGAAGAAGTAGGTGGAAGTAGGAGGAAGTAGAGGAAGTAGGAGGAAGTAAGAGGAAGTAGGAGGAATAGGAAGAAGTAGGTGGAAGTAGGAGGAAGCAGGAGGAAGTAGAGGAAGTAAGAGGAAGAGGAGGAATAGGAGGAAGTAGGAGGAATAGGAAGAAGTAGGAGAACATAGGAGTACTCAGTCCTCCTTGCACTGCAGCCTCCCAGGATCATTGGGGGCTGTGAAGAAAAGTGGGGTTGGCCGGTACTGACATCTCCATGATCACTGCAAGCTTCTCCTGTCCTTTCCTCAGGTTCATGCCACCTGACCAGAGCATCATCTCGCCAAACCTTCCTGTCACCCAGAGTTCCTAGCGACCACCTCTTCCTAGAGACAGCAGCTCTAATCAAGCACACACCTGGGATGATCTTTAAAGTGGTCTCCATAGAGATAATGCACCAAGAGACCAGGGCCCTACGAAGTCTGAAGACCTTCGGTCTATGCCACTCAGTCACAAACAGACCTGAATCCCACTGCCACCAAGACAGTCCTCATCACAAATGCCAGCCTCCAAGAGTCGCTTTTCAGATGTCATTGTGTTCTTTGATTTCTCTGTACATGTGTGTATAGCATGTGTATTTGCACTCATAGGTGAGCACATATGGAGGTCAGAGGTGAATATTGGGTAACTTCATCGATTTCTACCTTTTTTTTTTTTTGAGAAAGGGTCTTCGCTGAACTCAAAGCTCACTTATTTTGCTAGACTAGCTAGCCAGCAAGCCTTGTCTCCATCCTCACCCACCCCCAGCTGGGATTACAGGCACACACCACCACACCAGAATTTCACATAGGTTCTGGGGATTCAAACTCAGGGCTTCATTCATGCAAGGCAAGAACTTTCTCCCCAGCATCATCACTATGATTTCATGAACTCCCTAATCCTCATGGCACTGAGTCTCCAACCCCTGATCATTCTCCTTTCTTTTTTACCCCAGGACTCATCATCCCATCTCCTTATTCAGTCTCCTCAGGCATTAGAACTACTTTTCTACCTGCCAACATACCTCCATTTCTTCCACCTTATCTTCTCAGGAAAGAAATGAGCCAAATTAATGCTATAACTTACCATTTATGCTAACTAGATACCTGGTATTAAAAAGTCCCCAAACTATACCAAGATGCCTAACACATGTGGAGAGTCCACAATATTCCAAGTAAGACTTGGTCCTTAAATACGTAAAATTTAATTTGGTGAGTGAGAGAGTTATAAACCAAATAGCTATGAATTGTGAATCAATGACTTCACAAAGGTTGCCTGCTACAAATGAACTTTTCCCACAGATGTCTCTGTGTTTATCTATAACTACAATACCATGAAGCTTTTCTTTACCAGTAGTTTAAGTTTAACCTGAACCCTTATTAAAAGCTATAATAGGCAAGAGAACCATGTCTAGAGCCCCCAAGAAGAGTGGATCTACACATCCATACATCTCTTTAAAAACTAGTCATATCTGTTTTTATTCAAGCTGATTTCACTTATGGTTGCAAACTCTGTTCTATTTTACAGATGGAGGAGAATACAGTGTATAAGAAGGATACATGAATACATCAAGAGAGCTAATTGCCTACCAGGAGATGGATCACCTCCACTGTGATGGTTAGGTTTTGTTGTCAACTTGGAACTTTTTAATTATCTTGGGTGGGTCTCTGAGGATGTTTATAGGAAGGCAGCCTCTCAGCAAGGGGCAGGATGTAAAGAAGCTCAAAGAAGCTGGAAGTAAACATCCTTTCCTGTGTGGGCCATGCAGGAAGGAAATTCCAGAGACTCAGGAAGCCATTAAGTCTGGGATAGGGTTGCAAGACCCCACCCTAAGCCACCAACCCAGAGTAGTAGACTCACTTCTACTGTGCTACTCCACACCAATCCAGCTCAAACCAAAATCAGATCAACTGCTGAAGAAATAAGACTTTTATACAGCTACAAACCTCCTATCCTCTCTGCACTCATTTTCCAGCACCACCAGGGAGCCTCATTCTGATTCTAACTAGCAAGCATTAGTTCTCAGACAGACCTGCCGGGGCGCCAACAGGATGATCTGTAAAACCCACCCAACTGGGATACAGAGGGGAAGGAGGAGAAATTAGGTCTGCTCTGAAACATCCCTGAGCCCCAGTAGCAAGAAACAGCAGTAACTACAGCCAGAGAAGATCACTAACCTCCATACCATATTACATACCAGACACCAGCCCAGAACCACTGGCACATCCATAACATCTGCAACTCATGCACCTGTGTTTACAACACTATCGCAAACCCAATTGGTACACTCAGTGAATACCCAACAAGAACCTATATCGGATCCCACATTAAGAAAACTAGACCCATATCCAGAAATGGAAGAAACCAATGTAAAAAAAAAAAAAACCCACAACATATCAAGCTGATAGTGCCCCGCCTAGGACTCCTAGTCCCACAATGGAAGATGCCAGTGAGAATGCAATGAGAACTACAATCCCAAAATGAGAATAAAATAACTTCAGGTCATAAATGCAATGAGATCCTTACCAGGATAATGACTGAGATGGAAACTGTTTAAAAAAAAGAGACATAAATGAGATGAAACTTAACAACACAAGCATAGCCATCAGACTCAAAGGAAAAAAATCAGAATGACTTCAAAAGCACATTAAGCGAATTGAAGGTGAACCAACTATGTGTGGAGCTCAATAACCAGCTGATTAAGTTTGATGAGGACATAAACAAACTTAAGAACAAAGTCCAGGAAACATTAACAAAAAGAAAACTAGATTGGAAATTGAAACTCACCAGAGAAATGGAGACAAGGAACAAAAATATAACAGAAACAAAAAATCAAGCAGACAGAGGTCTGGATTTGACACGGTGCCTGAGTGGCTATAATGCCATGTTTAAGGTTGTTATTTAAAAAGTAGAAGTAGACAAGATTTTTGTCTGTATTTGTAAAGCCTTACCTTAATCGCTATGAAAATCTCATTAGTTATACATTCTACAGGTGCTATTTTACTTTATGGCATGCTTTTTGTGCATAAACAACATTTTTATAACAGTTAAGATAATGCAATAAAGAAGCCCAAATATCAGCTTAGGGCACACCCACCCACCCAACCAGCCTGCCTGCCAAGCTCTGTCTCTGAGGTCCACTCTGGATTTTTCTGTCCATTCTGGGTCCTGGCTCTGGTAATGCTGAGACACAGGTGTTTCCACAGGACAGGAACAGCAAGAGTCTCTGAGTTTCCTGTTCACTGTTTCAATTCAAGTGTATAATAGGCAATATTGAGAAGTAGAAACTTAATGCTAATTTCTATGTTAACTTGGTAAAAGAAAGAGGGTCCAGGCAGTGTGGGAAGGCACCCCTCAGCCTTGCAAGTCCCATTCATGGCCATTCTACCCAGAAATCTTTCTCAGAGAGTGTCCCCATTTCACAAATAGCCCACAGGGGTTGGAATAATGAAGACCCACATCTGACCATTTTCCATGCTTTCTAGTTGCCTAGAGATGATTGATGTCAGCTTCTCCCACTTCCAAAAGGCCTGAATAACGACGTCCTGCTTAGAACTGTCACCCAGGGGAAGAAGTGATTTTGGGCTCCCCGGCAATCCTCGAAAATAAAAGAATACAATTTTTTTCTAGAGATAAGGGCACTCAGTGTTCCTTCAATGATGTGCTGGAGTGAGTGCTGGAAACATTACACTCAGTGGGTGCTTGAGGTTTAAATCCAAACCTCTTAGGGCCAGGCTCATGGCACCTCCTGATTGCTGTGCATCACAAGAGGGCTACTCGGCTCTTTCACCCACTTCCGAGAAATGGAGCATCATTCAGGGGCCAGTTGTCTGCCCCTGGATCTCTCAACTCCAAGTCTGTGGCATTGCCCAGTGCACCTACTCTACTGAGGACAAGTGGGCTTGTCGGATGTCAGTGTGACTCTGATAATGGCCCTGGCTTGGTCCCTCAGTGTCAAATGTGATGAGACATGAGGGTCCCAAATGCAAGGCTTTTAGTGTGGCATTTGCAGCAGTTATGAGATAAGGGCCACACCACCAATGTCACAGAACAGAGCACAGAAGTCTCCGTTTCTTTCAACACACAAATTAGTTGTCTGGGGCTGAGGAGATGGTTTAGTGGATAAAGTGCGTGATGCAAAAAAAAAAAGGGTCTAAGTTCAGCATCCACATAAGCCGGGCATGGTGGTGTGAGCCCGTTCTCCCAGCATTGAGGAGGCAGAAAATGATGGATCCTCAAGGATTCCTGGGTAGCTTCTCCAATGGCATCAGTGAGCTCCAGGTTCTGTGAGAACTTGTCTCAGAAATAAACAGTGACTGAGGATGAGCCCTGGCATTGATCTCTGGCATCCACATCCACAGCGTGCACACATACTTGCACACACGTGTGTGCTCACACATTCGGCACCGACAAGGATGGTTCTCATGCAGAGTGCAAAACAAAGCAGATAAAAGGGAATTCTGCTCTACCCTTCCCAGACATTTGGTTATCAGGGGTTCCCATCCTTGGACTCACCTTATGAAACCCAACACGTCCCCCACAGTCTCTATACCCCCCCCCACTAAAGCAAACTGGCTGAAGTCTTGAGAGAGGGTGGTGATATCACTGGGAAAGTGGAGGTGGGGGGAGCACTGGCCTTCACTCCTCGGATGGATGAGGCAGGCAGGCTCAGTGTGGAAGGGGCTTGAAATGTGCAGCTGGAGGGAGCACACATGAACACAGAGGGCTGTGTCATCATGTCCCTCAGTAAGCCAGTAATGTGTCTCCAGAGAACATGACTATGTCTCACTCTGTTTGGCACAGAGGACTGTACATCTGACATCTGAGTTGCCAGGCTGAGTAAAGACACCACAGGGTTGTGAGGAGCAGGTGGGAATACATTCCTTGCCAGACCCCCTCCCTGGAGATGAGAAGGTACCCACTGAGCCATCTCTCCAGCTCCTAATTAGATAATTAATGTGCAGGAATTCACAGGTAGTCTGGCTAAGAGACGGAACAGCAGGTGCAGGCAGGAATGCTCAGACACGCAGAGCGATGCAGTGTTGGAAGGAGGGTGACATGGTGTGGCCTCCTTAGAAAACAGCTTGGCAGCTCCCAAATGACTATGATCCCGTGACATCACCCACAGACATATACCATGAATGAACACTCCACACAGAAGCTGGGATTGAAATATATTAGTCACAACAAAAGCAGAACTCACCCAAGTGTCCATCAATGAATGACCACAAAGCTGAAATGCATTATAGCTATCCAGACAATTTGGCAATAAAATGCAATTAAGAGATGCCATAGGATACATCACAGGTGAACCCTGAAAAACCATTAGGTGGGACAGCCAACCACAAAAGACCAGGTAGTCTGTGAGGCCAGTCCACTCATGAAATGCCTCAAGCAGGCAAATATGCAGATGTAAGCTTTCTTGTAGGTGCTGGGCTGGGATGGGGCTTCAATGGAGGATGTGGAGAATGATGGATAATAGTTGTGAGAATGTCAGTGTCATAAGGTTATTATGGTTTGAATCTAAAGTGTTCCTTACAGGTTCAGGTTATGAATACCTGTGGCCAATGGGGATACCCTTGGGAGTGACAGTGGAACCATTAAGATGTGGGAGCTAACTGGAGGAATTGGGTCACTTTGGGCAGTTCTTTCCACCCCTGTTCTTGTTTCTGCTTTCTGGTGTGCCGTGATGTGAACAGCCTCCACCACCTCTCCCACCATGAGCTGAGCTGCTTGGTCATGCATTCCCCACCTCTGAGACGATTGCACTGGGGTCATTTGTAACTTTGAAATGCCTCTAAACTTGGTGATGATGCAGGATTTTGGACCTAGGGAGGGATTAAATTCCTTAAAGATGCAAGAGAACCCAGGCTCATGGACCCCAAGTTTTGGATCCTTATTCATGCTAGCAAATAATTGAAAACACGGACTCTGAGAAGGGTAAATTATGAATTATAAGGTTTATTTTAGGGAAAGTTCAGATCCAGAGGGAAGGTTAGCAGGAAGTCTCAAGCAAAAAAAGAGGTTCTCCCCCTTCCCAGCCAGGCTTGGAAGGGAGAGGGGAAATGGAGAAAAATCTCCATCCGATAGTGAAATCTCCAAAGAAGATCTCTGGGGAAGAAGATACACACACATGTGGAAAGTAAGGCAGGAGAGCCAAAGCCAAAAGACCCCACCCCCTCCATATAACAGTTCAGACAGGAGTAAGAGATAATAAGGAACTCGGAGATTAAAGAGAGAATATACAGGTAGAAAAGCAAGAAAGTACCCAAAATGCATGCAGATGTAAATAAGAAATCTCCCCCTATTTCCAGCCAGTCTGGGAAGGGGGAGAACTTACCAATGGGGACCAAGAAGCAAAAACCAGGAGAATGAAGAGAGGGCCACCATGCCAGGCCATTTATGAATTAAACATCCAATTAGGATAAGCCTTGTCATCATACTCGGGTGTGTAAGGGAGAGACCTGATTGGTTGATGGGCTCAAGAGGCTGACTCAGGAGGAGCCAACCCACCCAGGGGTGCTGAGCTTGAAGAAGCAGGAAGCTACTGGGGAGTGTTGCAGCCATCTTGGATGAGACTGGGGAAGACATGGGTTCTAGTCCTGTCAGGGCAGGTGAGGTGGCATCTCCATGGGCCTCTGCCCCTGGCTAACTACCTATAAAATAGCTATCTTGCTCCTGTTTCTCCTCCAGTAGAATGGCTGGTTGACAGAAGATCTGGTCTCTACTCACTCCACACCATTGGACCCTTCTCCAAGTCAGAGAAATCAATGTCTCCAGCACGTGTCAAGTGCCCATTGCATAGTCAAATCACCCTTGGCTACAAAAACACCATTGTATGGTAATTCAATGATCATGCTTGTGTCTATGTTTACTTGGAAGATCAAAACATTATGGCCATGTGGCCATGAGCAAGAGGATATTTGCATAAATATTATAGGATAATAGCTTAGATTAAAATAGTCTCGTTATTTTGCTTTGGTTATTATTTTTTTTGTTATGGGGAAAACCCTAAGCAGATTGGCTAAATAAAATAACTGAACCTAATTGGAGATGGAAAAAATGTAACATCAGTTCAATTTTAGCTTGGCATATAATACCATTTTTGAAATACATTAAAGTGAAGTGATGTCTTGAGACATGTCGGAGGCCTGGGACAAAATATACAATATATTTATGTGCTGAAGTGCTATAATACTGCCTCACAGCTACAAGAACCTCATGGTGATAACAACAGAAAACTCTGGGAAATTTTTCTTTAAAAGGTAACTGCTGGAAGGTACCGGAGAGTTACAAAATGTAGGCACAGAGATAAGACTATCCCCCCTGAGAGACAAGGAGACCACACTGTGTTGAGCCATGCACTGCTGTCCTGGTGGAGCCCTGGGGAATGCAGAACAGGGCAAAAAAAAATAAGATGCATAGGAAAACTTTCTGAATTTGCCAAAACTTTAAAAAAATGTATTCTCAAAATCATCAATTTGCTAGCATTAATTTTGACTCCAATTAAAGAACTAAAATTGCTTTGGTGTCTGGTAAAAGACAGAAATATCTCTAAAAGATAAAAAGAAAAGAAAGCCAATGCTTGGTATTTTGTTTAGGTGGATAAATAAAACATCTGGAAATAAGCACTTCAAGATGAGAGGACCGATGTGTTTGATCACTTGCTTGAACAGCTTTGTTAGGATATAATTAATATAGAAAATTCACCCATTATAAAACATAATTCAATGATTCTCTGCTCCCAGACATGAATAACATCACCACAATTTTAGAGTGGTTTCTTCACCTTGAACGAAAACCCCTCATCCCATCACAGCAGCTGGGCAGAGAACAAGAGCTCCACAAACGTGCCCACTGGAAAGAGTAGAGTGATATTTTTTAAAATATTTATTTATTACTTATTTGGAGGTAGAGAGGAGGGAAGTGAGAATGGGCATGTTGGGGCCTCTTGCCATTACACATGGAATCCAGTTGCATGTGTCACTTTGTACATCTGGCTTTCCTGGGGAATTGAACTCTGGCCAGTCATTAGGCTTTGCAAGTAACCACTGAGCAATCTCCCAGCCCAAAATGATACTAATCTTGATTGTCAACTTGATAAGACCTATTGTCATCATGGAAACAGACCTATAGGCATGTCTGGAGGAATTTTCTAGTTGGGTTAATGGAAGTGGGAAGACTGACCCTAACTAAAGGTGGCACCAGATCTCGGATGAGTGAATGCTGCTTTAACAGGGGCTCCATTGGACTGTGTGAGGGATGAATTCTGAAAGACAATGTCACCGTCTTTCTCTCTTTCAGCTCATCTTCAGGCTAATGGGCTGTGTCTGGAAGCCGACAGAAACCGAACCTGACGTGCCTCTGTAGGAGACAGAGTCACATAACTCACTCACCTGGGCCTTTTAGCCCCTAACACATTTGAGGACCATTCATCGCCAGTCATTACCTGGAAATTGTAAGCTAAAATTGCTCCAAATTTGCCTTAAATTAAGTGCAGATAATTGTTGTAATTAGGAAGAAAAGACAGCATAGGAAAGCTGGTATAAAGGTGAGATAAAATCATGTTGGCATTGAGTGACAAAGATGTGGACTCAGTTCAAACATAATTCTGGGTTTAGAATGCCCTTTGGGAAAGGAAGCATTAAATACCCACATTATTAATTAAGCCATCTGCCTCACTCTGGACCTCTGACTTTACACATCTACTTTAGCATCAAGGTGAAATTTTCTTAGGGAGAAGGGTATTTAGGGTATGAAGAAATAGTTATGTGGTTGGGTGTCCTTTAATCAGCTACAACCTACCATTCTTATTAATTTATTAATTAATTAATTTATTTATTTATTTTGGTGATAGGGTCTCACTCTAATTATACATCATGGTGGGGAAAGCACAGCAGAGCAGGACTGGCATCACATCTTTTCACATCACCTTGGAGGTAGCAGAAAGAGTGAGCTAGTGCAGACAAGGGGGGCTTGGGCTCTAAGGCCTACTCCAAGCAATACACCTCCTCCAGCAAGGCTCCACCTCCCAAAGGCTATACCAGCTGGGGATTGAGTATACAACTTAATCACAAACACAGGAGGCTATGGGGGAACCATCTCAGGGACTGTGATTTCTTCAAGTTACCATATGTAGTAGGGGGTTTGCTTCTGCTCTTATGCAGGCACTACCATTGGCTGGTGCCAGTACACTGGAGAGCTGTGTTCTGGAGCACTTGGGTTCATATCCCTGGATCCCTGCATCACAAACAGGCTGCATGTGCACACATGCTAAACTAACGTTCCCGCAGGGGTGGGGGGAATCAATTGTGTATCGGGCTTTATATGGGTACTAGGGAATCAAACCTAGGCCAACATTGCTTTCTAAACAAAAACCTTTAACCACTGAGCCATCTCTCCAGCCCTGCCCCAGAAAAACAAACATCTACACTTGTGGTAAAGATTCTACAATGCTGATTGGATGATATCTTCTGTGACTGTTACAGGTGCAGAGTAAAATTATCTCAGGCTATCTTAGCCCCTTAAATATCTTTTTGCCCACCTCTATGTGTGACCTAAGATCCTTGCGATTATTAGACAAATCCTTTTGGAATGTACTGACTGACCTCTAGGTCCCACCAACCAAAAAGCTAAGAATGTCAGATAACATCTGAGACCTATAGCAGAGACTTCTCTGAATTGGTATAGCCTACTTACCTGCTGCCCCACCATGGTATTTGAAAGTGCCTTAATAAATGACCTTTTTTTGGTCTGTTACTATCAAAACTTTGTGGTGCTGATATCACCTTGAAAAGTGGAATTTGGAGTCACCTGAATCTGTGGTTTCAGGCCATGGTGACTCGTGTCTGGCTCTTCTTCCCTTCGGGGTGAGAGCTGTGCTTTTGCATTGACTCCTATTCAGGCAAACCCATCCTAATGTGGCAGAATGGAGGCCCCACTATTCCTCAGGGCCACTGTCAGCCTGCCAAGCCTGCATGCCAGCCCAAAGCGGCTGCCCACTACCCTGCTCTCTTTCCCAGACAGAGGAGTGGCCATACCTCTCTGGTGGAGCAGGAGAAATGAAACAGGAAATTTTCAGTGTCTTTAAGAATGACA
The DNA here is from genome assembly GCA_004024765.1 of Zapus hudsonius. Classification (NCBI taxonomy): domain Eukaryota; kingdom Metazoa; phylum Chordata; class Mammalia; order Rodentia; family Dipodidae; genus Zapus; species Zapus hudsonius. The sequence goes on from PVHP010011679.1 coordinate 27,304, forward strand.
GAGCCTTTCTGGGCTCTTGGATGAACAATAGCTCAAGAGCAAGGGTGCAGGACACACACAGTCACACAAAATTTCCACTGAGTCAGTGGTCTGTGGGTTCTTTTCTTATGAATTCAAAGAATGACACTCACAGACCATACAGGGTGAAGTTTAAAAAGATTTTATGATGGGGATTATAGAGCTTAAGAGAAAGAAAGAAGACAGATCTCCTGCATAGCAGGAAGGGATTTTCAGTAAATGGAAAAACCCACCTAGAGACCTGGATTGGGGTCTTTCATGGGCATTTACTGGATGGGGTGAACTAGTTGGTACAGCTCCAGATAAGAGGTATCTAGGTTCGGGCAGTTTCATAGGAAAAGAGGTAACCCCTTTATATTCATTTGTCTTCTAATGTATTAGAAGAACAAGAACAGAGGCTCCTATGTAATCCTCTAGTGAGGTTTTAGGGGGAAAGAAATAAGAAGAAAAACCAAGTTCTTCCTGGTAGGCTCAAAGACATTTCTTGCTTCTACTTTCAAAAGCCAGGTTTCCCCGTAACTGTCTCAGAAGGGTGACCTGCCTCTCACCCACTGGAGACTCTGAGGAAGAATCAGAGAGGTCAGCAGGGTTAACAGGAGCAGCACAAATCAACAAGAATGAGTTCCAAGCATGCAAGAGTGAGGAACAAAATGCCCTAAGCCAGTGGGACTGTGTATATGGGAGGGGGACTGACCTGGGACCTGGAAGGCAAACTGAGAACAAGTAGGAATAAAGAAAAAGGTTCCAAAAATGAATGACAAGAAAACTCCAGACCTGTGTGCATCAGAACAGCTGGGGAAGGATGGGCAAGCAGCATAAATGCCCTGGCAGTGTGAGGGAGGCAACCCAGAGACAACCTGGATAGTAGCCAGAAACCAGAGCCAGATAACTTCGTGTGCAGAAGAGCAAAGATGAGTGTTCTACAGCTTTTCTGTAGAAGTAGCATCAGCCACAAGACAGTGGATCGATCCTCCAAACAGCAAACGTGTCAGAGAGAGGTCTACCCTCAACGAACCTCCTCAAAAAAGAGGTAAGGTCAATACTTTCCAGTCCCTTACCAAAGCAAGCTGAGAGAATTAATTTCCAAAAGCCCTGAGCTAAGGTCTAGGGTATACTCAGCAATAGAGAGATTGCCTGACTTCTGTAAGGCCCTGGGTTCCATCCCTAGAGTTATGGGGTAGGGAGTTGTGTCAGGAACAAGAGACAGTGACATGTTGAAGACATGAGTGTAAAAGTATTTACCAGAACAGAATGGATATAGAAAAGATTTATTTAAGAAGATTCATTAAAGAAAATATGCTTCAAGGAGAAATAGAGATGCACTATGTAAGAATTCACATGAGGGTAAATTCCCAGAGAGAATTGAGACCCTTTAGAAAGGATGGGAGTGTATTAGTTCCCTTCTAAGTGCTGGGGAAAAAACACCTGAGAAAAAGCATCCTAAGGAAGGAAAAAGTTTATTTCATTTCAGGCTTACAGTCTCAAGGGGCAGTTTCATCATGGAATGTCAGAGCAGAGTCTGGGCGTCCCATCTTGCTGTAAGAGCTGGCAGGAAACAGTAAGAAAGTAAGCTGAACTCTTGAAAAGGAGACTTGGGCTATAATACTTCAATACTCATACCAAGTTACACACCTCCTCCAGCAAGGCTCCACCTCCCAAAGAGCCACCAGCTTGGGATTGAGTAGGAGGCCTAATCACTGACACTTGAGGCTATGAGGGACTGGGAGAGTTTCAGGCAAGCTCCATAGACCCCTCCCCTTGAGTGGGAGGTGTCTAGCTAGAGCTCAAAACCTAGGAGCTAAAACTGATTGGTCGGGTATAGACCAACCACCTGTCTCCCTGCTCACCTGGGGCAGAAAATACTCACTGAACAGATCATTCTGTCTCTTCCTCACCCACATGGCCTGGAAGAAGGACCTCTGACTCTCCAGGGACCAGTAAGGTCTCCCCAGCCCCACACCACAGCCTGTGGTGAGGGGCTGGATTTCTCTTCCACCAAAATCTTTCCTTCTCATGACTTTCCCCCTTCCTGCTTGTTTAGCTGAACAACATAAACTGTTAAAACCTCTCTGTGTGTTCTCCCCACACTGGTGGCTGGAGAACTCTGTAACTTCCCATGTTCCCTTAAATAAAGTCTCCCACTATACCTTAATATCTGGTTGTCTATGATTTTAATTCTTTAACTTTGTAGACAAGAATTTGGGTACTACTTAAATTTTGGGGTGCATTGGAATTTTTGCTAGGCATTATCTAAATTCTAATCTTCAGCTCACCCCACTATAGGACATTTCATATTCAAAACATTGTAGGAGAGTTCTTTTTTTTAAAAATGTTGACTCTTTTTTAAAATATTTTATTTGTTTATTTTCAAGGAGAGAGAGAGAGAAAGAGAAAGAGAGAGAGAGAGAGAGAGAGAGAGAGAGAGAGAGAGAGAGAGAGAGAGAGAGAGAGAGGAAACCAGGGCCACCACCTTGTGGGTCTGGCTTATGTGGGTACTGGGGAATTGAACCGGGGGCCTCAGGCATTGAAACCAAGTGCCTTAACTGCTAAGCTATTTCTCCAGCCCCAAGAGTTCTTTTTTTAAACATTAATTGGAGCTACTTCGACATATCTCGTGCTCCATTTGTGTGGGTCCATATTTAGTTAAATAAGTAGGCAACTCACCATCTCATTAACAACACAAACTTCCAGACACAAAATGGCCCTGATATTCATTCTTCCTAGTGCCTAATAATACATATACATAATGGGAGGGAAAGATGATGACACCAAAACAAAATAGAGACTAATTGAGAGGGGGAAGAGACATGGGGGAGGGTGGGGAAGAATCATACTGGTTTATTGTCTATAATTATGTAAGCTATCAATAAAAGGTTAAAATGGTCACTTTTAGCAGCATCAGTTGTCTGCCGTAAGATTTGCCATTTGGGGACTGGGGAGATGGCTCAGCAGTTAAAAGCACTTGTTTGCAAAACCTTCAGGTTGACACAAAATTGATTTCCCAGTATCCATATCAAACCAGATGCACAAAGTAGTACATGCATCTGGAGTTTATTTGCAGCATCAAGAGGCCCTGGTGTGCCTATTCATTCTCTCTCTCTCTCTCTCTCCCTCCCTCCCTCCCTTTCCCTCTCTTTTTCTTTCTATGCTTGAAAATAAACAAACAACATCTTGTTTTTTAAGATTAGCTATTTGAGATGATGCCCAAAGTTCATGAGGAGATAGATTCTAGATGCTTAAGGAATCAGAAGTCAGTGTCAGCCTCCAAACAGTTAGTGCTTGATTGATATCGAGTGTGGCAATTTCTGCTTTTATTTTTGACTTTTCTGTCTGTGAAGGAGGGCAAAAAGGAAGTTAAAGTTGTTCAGTCAGGAGTCTGGTACCCACCAGTAGGTAGAATGCACACAGAATGAAGTCCTGAAAAGAGTACAAATGCAGGTGAATATGAAACGTTTCGGTTTTTATGCACTTAGCCATGTAATAACTATCTGAAAGTAAAATGGTAACAATGTATTACTTGTCTAACATACTGTGTGAAACAGAGTAATAAGCCATTATATTAGTTACTTGTTGCAACAAATAACCTGGAAAAACAATTTAAGGAAGAGTTTATTTTAGCTCACAATCCAAAGGGCTACAGTCCAGCATGGTGGGGATGCATGGTGGCAGGAGCATGAAGCAGCTGGTGACATTGTGTCTAGAGTCAGGAGGCAGAGAGAGGTTAGTGTTGCTTTGCTCAATTGCTCTTTTTTAATCCAGCCTATGATCCCAGCTCATGGAATGGCACCACCCACAGTTAGTGTGGTTCTTCCTTCCACCTCAATTAACCAATCTAGAAAATCTCTCAAAGACATGCCCAGAGATATGTTTCCACAGTGACTTTAAAACCTGTCAAGGTGACAATCACCAGAGATGCTCACTTCCTAAACTCCACAGCTGTCGTAGTCAGCTCCAAGTTCCTGGAATGAACATCCAACCAGACACAGTTTATGGGAGGGAAGGTTTTATTTCAGTTTACAAATTCAGAGGAAACTCCATCTGTGATGGTTAAGTTTTGATGTCAACTTGACCTTTCAAGTAATCTTGGGTGGATCTCTGAGGATGTTTACAGGAAGGCAGCCTCTCAGTAGGGGGGCAGAATGTAAGGAAGCTCAGGAGAGCTAGAAGTAAACATCCTTTCCTATGTGGGCAGTGCAGGAAGGAAATTCCAGAGACTCAGAAAGCCATTAAGTCCGGGATAGGATTGCAAGACCCCACCCTAAGGCTATATAAAGGGGAAGAAATTCTCTCTTGGCTGCTCCCCCCCTGCCTGTTTGCTGTTCTGTGTGTGGTGTTGGTGATGGATTTCTCTCTCTGCTCAGACCTGTGAAAGAGGGACAGCCTCTTTCACTGTTAAGGAGCTTCCCCTCAATCTGTAATTTCAATAAATACTTTCCTCCCATAAACTGTGCCTGGCCTGGTTTGGAGATTCATCCCAGCGGCATGTGGCTGACTATGACACCATCCATGGTGGAAGAAGTTTCTTACTTCCATAGATCCAAGCAGAGACACCTTCAGCAAGCAAGCACCACCACCAGCAAACACAAAACGCCAGAGCTCAAACTGCTCTCTCTATACCTTTAGGCTAGAATTAAGATCTACTCCCAAACACACCTTAGGGCTGAACCCCAGGATCTACCCCCAGAAACACTTCCTTCAGTAGGCTGCAAGAGACTTAAACAGGATTCTGAACCTTAATCCAAAATACCTAAAGCTATGAGGGGAGGGGCGGACATATATTCACATTCAAACCACCACCACTGTGGTAGTTTGAATAATGTCCCCCAAAAGAATTAAGGGTTTATTAAAAATATTAATTGTCTTCAGTCTTCTGGATGGAGGAAATTTCACCTTGGCCTAGCCTCCTGGGGACTGACCCTTTCTAATTTGGATGTAAAATACTAAGGATAGATATGCAAAAGAAGAGCCAGAACCCTGGTCTGGAGTTCTGCATTTTGTGAATCACAGTGTGTTACAGTTGCTTGCTTCTAGTGGTGGGCTCTCTCTGTCTCTGCTTGGATCTGTGAAAGGGGGCCAGCCTTTTCCTTAACTTCCCCTGGGTCACTTCAATAAATATTTTCCTCCCCAAATTGTGCCTGGTTTGGAGATTCATCCCAGCGGCGTGTGGCTGACTACGACAACCACAATGGCCCTTAGCTAATATCCCTTACAGGTCCAAAGGGACTTGGCAGATGTGATTCAGTGAAGGACCAGGAGGTGGAGAAGTGATTCTGGATACTTAGGAGAGTTCTACCTAGTCACCAGGGCCTTGAATGCAATTTCTTGGCTGTGCTTGGAGGCAAAGTCCTCTGCGGAGCCACAATACAAAGGTGCAGCATTGCTGACTCTAAAGATGGAAGAAGAAGCCACAAGTCAGAGAAAAGGTGAGGTGTAAACCCCACCCCCCTAAAGCCACCAGAAAAGTCTGCAATCCAAATGCTCACATATCGATGTCTACCCAGGGGAGATCCTTGTGGGACTTCTGACCTGCAGAACTATAAGGTAATAACTGTGTAGGGGTATATTTTTGCAGTTTGTTAGAGCAGCATTTTTTCATATAACCAAATACTACAGCTAATGCACAGAAGAGGAATGCAAGAGAATGTAACACAGACATGCACAAAAACCCATTTAGGATTTAGACTGTGAAGGATGTCTCAGGTTGTCACCTGAAGAGAGCTGTGTGAGAAGTGGGGGGTCACTACTCTTCCTCCACAGAGGTCTATTTTCACCCAAAAGGAATTGAAGAAATTCAAAAGAGGTGCATGGGGCAGCTATTACTAGAGATAATACAGAGTCATACTATGATGGTTAGGTTTTGTTGTCAACTCTATTTTTAATTTTCTTGGGTGGGTCTCTGAGGATGTTTACAGGAAAGCAGCCTCTCAGCCCTCTCAAAGGGGCAGAGTGTCAGGAAGCTCAGGAAAGCTAGAAATGAACTTCCCTTCCTGTGTGGGCAGTGCAGGAAGGAAATTCCAGAGACTCAGGAAGCCATTGAATCTGGGATAGGGTTGCAAGACCCTGCCCTAAAGCTTTATAAAGGGGAAGATTTCTCTTCCTTGCTCCCTGCCTGTTTGCTGTTGTGTATGTGGTGCTGGGGATGGGTTTCTCTCTCTGCCTGGACCTGTGAAAGGGGACCAGCTTCGTTCACTGTTACAGAACTTCCCCTGGATCTGTATCATCAATAAATCCTTTCCTCCCATAAACTGTGCCTGGTTTAGAGATTCATCCCAGTGGTGTGTGGCTGACTATGACACATACAGAAAAGAGAAAGACATGACGAGGGAAAAGAACACACCAGAACAAAAACTAATCAACCAACAGGAAGCCATTAAATGCATTCATGTCAGTGATGACTTCACATTCAAAAGCAGAGATTATCACCCTTAGCAAAAAGAGTCGAAAACACTTGCTTTTAATATGAAATATTAGCATATTTAAAGTAAATGGATAGATATACCTAAAAGTAACCAAACGTATCAATGGTAGCTAATACCTGCAATCCCAGCACGTGGGAGCTTGAGGCAGAGGATTGCCTTGAGTTTGGTCTGGGGTACATGGTGAATTCTAGGATAGCCTAAGCTACAAATGTATCTATCTCAAATGTAAAAAGAGTAAAGGATAGAAAATATACATAATTTTGATGATTTGAATGTAAAATGTCCCCCATAGCCTCATATATTTGTGATAAGACTCGCTCAATCCCTAGCTGGTGGAATCTTTGAGAGATAGAGCCTTGCTGGAGGAGGTGTGTCACTGTGGGTAGGCCTTGGGATTTTATAGTCCAGTCCAGCCTTACTGGTGCTAGTGAGCCCACTCTTTCACCTGCATCCCTGCTGCTGTCTGGAGCTGTGGCACCCAGTTTCTCCTCCTGCTATGCTTTCCCCACCATGATGAAACTTCCCCTAGAAACCGTAAACTGGAAATAAATCCTTTCCTTTCACAGCTGCTCTGGTCCCTAGGGTTTTGCCCCAGTAAGTGAGAAGGTAACTGCTATCACCATAAAAATGAAGTGAAATCAGAATGGGTACACTGATATCCAAGTAGTTTTCAGAACAAAGGAATATTATCAACCATAAAGTGAGACAGTCCATGTAATACAGAGATCAACCACCAAGAAGACATGCACATCCTAAAAGTGCCCACAGACCAATACAGAGCTTCAAAAACAATAATAGTACTCAAAAATAAATAAATAAAACTAATTGATGTTGGCCACTTCAGCTCTTCCCGTGAACTGTTCCAGAAGCACTGTAAGAAACCAGCAAGCATGGAAGAGTAGGGATATTGACCTGTCATGGTAAGGAGAGATGGATCATTCTACCAGCAACATAGATTATACACACTGTTCTTTCACTTATGGAAATCCACAGAGATGGGATGTCTCCTCATCACAAAGGCAAAAAGGTGAAGGGCAAGAATTGAAGTTAGCTAAAGAAAGTTTTCAGATCTCCACAGAAGAATACTAGAAATAACACAGAGTCTATATATTCCAAACATGTGGGAAACAAGCCAGTGAGGGAGCCATGAGTGAATTTAGCAAATAATTTGAGTCGAAGACCAAACACATCAAAATTTACAGATTAGGCATGGAGAGACAGCTCAGCAGTTAAAGACAATTGCTTGTAAACCCTGCCAGTCCAGTTGTGAATGCTCAGTGCCCATATAAAACCAGATGTACAAAGTGATGCATGTGTCTGGAGTTTGTTTGCAGTGGCAAGAGGCCCTGGTACACACATATCTCCTCTCTCTCTCTCTCTCTCTCTCTCTCTCTCTCTTTCTCTCTCTCTCTTTCTCTCTCTCTCTTTCTCTCTTTCTCTCTCTCCTTGCAAATAAATATTTTTAAAAAGATTTACACATTAGACTTTATTAACATCAACAATCGATTATTTTTTAAAGTTTCCTTTTCACAAGATATTCTGAATAAAACTAGATGACAGATGGAATAAGGGAACATATTTACAAAGCAATATCTGATTGTGTCCTTATCCAGAATACAAGTACATAAGAAACTTCAGCAACTCTGTTATTAGCCCCATTAAAAGGGACAACAAACATCAATAGGCATTTCGCCAAAGAAGGGGCGCACATTGCGAATGAGCACATGAACAATTACCCTTCACTAATTATGAGGGAAATGCAAACAAAACCCTCTACGTGACTCTCAGAATGACATTTAAATTCAACAAAATCAAATTAAATCACAAAAGGGTGGAGAAATGTCTTGAGAAGTAAGAGCATTTCCCATGTAAGCATAAGGGCATGAGGCCACCTGAGTTAGAGTCCCAGCACTCACGTAACCACTCGTGTCTGTCACCCGTGTACTGTGGGGTTTGAAGGACAGAATTGCAGGGAATTGTGAAAGCGACGAGTTCCAGAACCAGTAAGAGATTCTGTCTCAAGGGAACACATTAGAGAGAGACAGAAAAGTGCCATTGGACATTCTCCTCTGGCCTCCGCACACGTGTCCACAGGGCACATGCATATTTACATGACACACACACCATCACAATACATCACATGCACATGCAAAATAACCCTGGTGGCTGAAATTTATGTATGCTACAGTTGTGGGTGCAGAATGGTACAGACCCTTTGAAAACAGCTCGAGAGTTTCTCTGAATTCAACACTGCCTAGGTATTTAGTCAATAAAAATAAAAGCAAATGTGAAACAAAGACCCATCTGTGAATGTTAAGGAACCTTTTTTTTTCCTTGTGTATATTTCTAACCAATTTCTTTTTATGGCAGTAGATCGGTCTTAGAGAAGCGGAGAGTTGATGGTTATAGAAAGTTTGAAATTTTTTTTTATTATTGGACATGACAGACTTGTGGGATTTTCAAGTATTATTGAGCACTCATTCTCTTGAGGCCTCTGGTCCTGAATTAAAGTGAGAGCCATGGATGAGTTTGTTGTTTGACACTATTAGGTTCACGATCATAGAATAATAGTAATGAGTTGAGTCTATTTTATCACTCACAAAGTAAAAGCATCCATTGAAATGGTCTTCATGACTATTGATTGCTGAGTAAGAGGTGCTTATTTATGGTGTTAATCCCAACATGGCTGCCTACCTGGGAAGTTCACAAAACAGAAACACCCAAATTATGCAACAAGTCTAAGAGGGTTGATTTGAGCTTGACACCTAGTATGATCATGGTGGACTATGTAGTGAGGTCAGTCACCATTCTGAGCCATTCTTGTTTTAAAAATGCATATATAAATATTTACGTGTGTGTTGTCCGTGTGTGTCCGTGTGTGTGTGTGTGTGTGTGTGTGTGTGTGTGTGTGTGTGTGGTGTGTGGTGTGGTGTGGTGTGCCAGGACCTCTTGCTGCTGCAAACAAATTCCAGATGTTTATACTACTATTTTGTATCCAGATTACATGAGTGACTGGGGAATTGAACCTGGGTGTTGCAGTCAGCTTTCTAGTTGCTGCGCAGGAAGAACCCAAACAAAAGCGGCTTGTGGAGGAATGGGTTTATTTGGCTTATGGACTTGAGGGGAGACTCCATGATGGCAGGGAAAATGATGGCATGAGCAGAGGGGTGGACATCACTTCTGCCACAGCACTACAGACAGCGGCAGGAAGGTGTGCCAAACTCTGGCAAGGGGAAGCTGGTTTATAACCCCATAAGCCCGCCCCTGACAACACAGCTTCATCGAGGTTATAAAATCCAAACTGCCATCAGCTGAGGATCGATCTATCAGAACACATTCATTTGTTTGTGGGGGACACCTGGATTAAACCATGACACTGTGTTATCAGACTTTGCAAGCAAGTACCTTAAACCACTGAGCCATTGTCCCAATCCCAAAAGCTTCTCTTTTTATTCAGCAGGGTCTCTCTCTTGCCCAGGCTGGCTTCACATCCATGGCTATCTTCCTACCTCAGTCTGCAAGTGCTGGGATTATAGGTGTAAGTGACCACTCCCAGCTCTTATTTCAGGCAAGCACCTTAACCACTGAGCAATCTCTCCAGTCCACAGCTCTTATTTCAAAATGTGGACAGCCATGCTTACTTTGAGCAAATGTTAAAGTTAAATGGCTCGGTTCGTAGAAAATGTATAACAAGGCTGTCATATATTCTCAAAATTATCACTCCTAACTCTTTCTCAGCAAACTGCCATCCCTCCCTAATAAGAGAGGAAAAATATCTCCCTGACACTTCTTGGATTAATCACTTAGAAATAAATCACTGTCTTTAAAAGATTACTCTCACAAAGGCTGTAATATATTTAGCTTAAGCTTCTGTGAGCTTGGTGGAGTTGAACTATGGAATTGTCTCCCTCACATTATAAAGCCTAATTCCTACACATTTATCATCTTTCTTCCTTCCCTCATTTTATAGAGACAAACTGATGAAAAGGCTGATCAAAACAGTGACCATGTAGCTAACCGCTCCTGCATAGTGTTAGGAAGCAGTGAGACCTCACATGGCATCAGTGAGGCCTTTGTCCCTTCCACGCCAGGTTCTCCCCACACTCCTGAGTATTGAATTCCCTGATCGAAAGTTCCCTGAGCCAGCCTGATGAAGCTATTTCTCTCAACATTGGTTTAATCGTTTTTTAAAAAAATGACAAAAAAAATTCAGTGCTAGACTTTGGGGAAACAAATTGTAATTCCCCAGAAAATAAAATTCTTTTAAAAATAATGCCCCAATATACACAAGACTAGTAACAAAAAAATGTGTTTCTATAAGAAAGCAAAGAGGAGGGGGGCGGAGCATGATGGTGGACGAGTAGCAGCCTCGCCAGGACTCTCTCCGTAAAGGTTTGATTTTCCAGCTGGGATCCAAACCCCACAACCCAGCTGGCCCTGAACCAAAGCCCACCCTCTCCCCAGCTCTGACGCCAGTCCAGACAGGGTTCCCCAGAGGCTTTCTGCTCCACAGAGGAACAGACCGCCCTTCCCCAACCCCAAGCTCCCGCCAATGCCATTGTCTCCTTGCAGGTGCTTCCCTAGCCCTTGCCTGCTGAGCACCTTTCCCTCCTGGGGCCTCCTCCCTCCAACCTCCCTCCAGCAATTCTTGGGTGCACTTCTCCCGGAGACCCCCCCCCCACTCCTTGGGCAAACTGACCTAGCTCAGTTCTGGAAGCCAATCCCGACCACAGCTGCTGGGAAGGGCCGTCTCCTCAGGCACCTGGGAACCTCTGCCAGTGCTGGGGAGGGTAGAGGCCCTGCCAGGAGGGCACAGGCGGCTTTGGTGGGTACCAGGGACCACGAGCCACTGACAGAAGGGCACAGTCAGGTGGGAAAATATGGGAATCTAGAGTTCAGGGTGCTGGGGCTGTTTCCACTGCAGCATACCAACTGGGGACAGGGGCCTATGTGGTGTCTCTAAGACTAAACAGTCACATACAGAGGGATCCAGACAGATAAAGATCTAAGCCTCTCTTGGGACAGGACACCCCAACAGGAAAGACCTCTCTTTAAGATCAAACCTGGTGATCTTTCCACTGGAAGCAAAGCAGGCTGAACAGCACTCCCCAGGGTGCCTGAGTCCCACTCCCCTACCTGGACATGGGCAGAAACCAATGAAAAAAAACCCACAGAAATCAAATACAGACTCCCCAACTCAGGGCCCCCAGTCCCATTATGGAACAGGAAAGTGGAAAGGAAGTGGAGACAACAAATATACAATCCCAAAGAGACAATAATATGACTCCTGACCACAACTGCAATGCAAACATGAAGCAGTTAATGGCTGATTTGGAAACTATGAAAAAAGACATGAATGAGATGACGCTCACCAACTCAAGCATACACTCTGGACTGAATTTAATGGAGAGAAATATGAATGAATTCAGAAACACATTAAGTGAATTAAAGGTGAACCAACTATGGGAGGAGCTAGACAATCAATAGATTAAATTTGATGAGGACTTAAGAAAACTTAAAAATGATTTTCAGGAATCCCTAGCAAAAACAAAAATAGACTGGAAATTGGATCTGACCAAAGAATTGGAGACTATAAACAAAATTATACCAGAAACCAAAAATGAAATGGAGTTGTTAAAAACCTCCCTTGAATCAATCAGTCCCAGAGTTGACAATCTAGAGGACAGACTCTCAGACGTTGAGGAAAAGACAGAAGGAATTAATAAGGATGTCATAGGTTTCAATAAATTCAAGAAATCAAGTGAGCAAAATTTGAGGGATCTATGGGACACCATAAAGAGGCCCAATATTAGAATCATGGGGATCCCAGAGGGAGAAGAAGCCCCAGGCTAAGGGCATAGGAAATATTTTCAACAGAATTATTCAAGAAAACTTCCCCTATCTAACAAGAGAAAGCCCACTCAACATTCAAAGGGCCCAGAGGACTCCAAACAGACAGGACATGAAGAGGAATTCTCCAAGACACATTTTAATTAAGATGCTTAACAAAGAAAGCAAAGAGAAAATACTCAATGCTCCTAGAGAAAAGCAAACTGTAACTTATAAAGGAAAAGCCATCAGACTTACCTCAGACTTCTCATTAGAAACCATGAAAGCCAGAAGGGCTTGGAATAAAGCTCTTCAGGGCCTAAAGAAGTATGGCTTTCAACATAGACTACTGTACCCAGCAAAGCTATCCCTCATAATAGATGGAGAATTGAAAGTGTTCCATGAAGTAAACCAGCTCTACGATTATTTGAACACATAGCCAAAATTACAGAAGATTCTACAGGACATAGCCCTCACAGAAGAAACAAGAAATCTACCTCAGAAGAATACCAGAGATCAGGCACGACAATCACAGTCAGTGTGCTAATAAAAGCAGCACAGACACCAACCTCCATTAACCCTTCAACATGGCAGGGCTTAGAGCAAACCTCACAGTCATATCTCTGAATATAAATGGACTTAACTCCCCTATAAAAAGACACAGATTTGCAGGGTGGATCAGAAAAATGGACCCTTCCATCTGCTGCCTTCAGAAAACGCACCTTATCTCTAAAGACAGCAATCTTCTTAGAGTAAAAGGATGGAAAAAAGTTTATCAGGCATGTGGAAATAAAAAGCAAGTGGGTGTGGCTACATTAATTTCTGACAAAATAGACTTTACACCAAAATCAATTATAAAGGATAATGATAGTCACTTTTTACTCATCAAAGGAATGATCCAACAGGAAGATATCACCATCATTAACATATACGTACCAAATTTGAGTGCAGCACAGTTTAGAAAGGAAACCCTACTCAAAAATAAAGCAGAAATAGACTCTAACTCCATCATAGTAGGAGACTTTAATACACCTCTATCATCTCTAGACAGATCAAGCAAACAGAAGATCAACAGGGACATAACGGAGCTCAATAACACCATTTACCAGCTGGAGATAACAGATATTTATAGAATGTTCCACCCCAAAGACACAGAATATACATTCTTCTCAGCAGCACATGGGACTTTTTCTAAAATTGATCATATCCTAAGTCATAAATCATGCCTAAACAAATTCAGGAAGATTGATGTAGTTCCTTGCATCATATCAGACCATAATACATTAAAGGTAGAAATTAACAATGGAACAGGAACAAGAAATGCACAGAAAATGATTGGGTCATCCAAGAAATAAAGCAGAAAATTAAAATTTTCCTAGTAGTAAATGATGATTATAACACATCTTATCAGAACTTGTGGGACACAATGAAGGCAGTCCTAAGGGGGAAGTTCATTGTGCTAAATGCCTTCATATCAAAGACAGAGAGGTCTCAAATCAATCATCTAACCACACACCTAAGATAATTGGAACAGATGGAAAAAGTTAACCCAAGGAGCTCAAGATGAAAGGAAATAATTAAAGTAAGAGCTGAGATTAATGAATTGGAAATCAAGAAAACAATTTAAAAAAATAGATAAATCAAAGAGTTGGTTCTTTGAAAAAGTTAATAAGATTGACAAACCCCTGGCCAATCTAATCAAACGAAGAACTTAGAAAGCCCAAATCAATAAAATCAGAAATGACAATGGGGAAATCACAACAGATCCCAAAGACATTGGAAGTATCATCAGGTCATACTTCCAAAACCTGTACTCCACAAAATTAGAGAACCTGGAAGAAATGGATAAGTTTTTGGACACCTACCAACTACCAAAACTTAACCCGGAGCAGATAAAATCACTAAATAAACCTATCACATCCACAGAGATTGAAGATGTAATCAAAAACCTTCCCAAAAGGAAAATCCCAGGACCAGATGGTTTCTCAGCTGGATTCTACCAAGCCTTCATCACAGAGCTGAAACCACTCTTTCTGAAGCTTGTTAGAAGCTTGGTAAAAGAGGGAAGGCTTCCAAACACCTTCTATGAAGCTTCCATTGCCCTAATCCCCAAACCAGGCAAGGACGCAACAAGAAAAGAGAACTAGAGACCCATATCTCTGATGAACTTAGATGCAAAAATCCTGAACAAAGTCCTAGCAAACTGGATAAAATGTTACATCAAAAATATTATCCACCCTGACCAAGTTGGCTTTATCCCAGAGATGCAGGGATGGTTCAACATACGCAAGTCGATAAATGTAATCCACCACATTAATCGGCTCAAACACAAAAACCACATGGTTATCTCAATAGATGCAGAGAAGGCCTTCGACAAAATTCAACACCACTTCATGTTCAAAGCTCTGGAAAGAGTAAGCATAGACGGCCTATTCCTCAACTTAATAAAGACAATTTACAAAACTCCTAAAGCACAAATCGTTCTCAATGGGGAACGACTCAAGGAGTTCCCACTCAATTCAGGAACAAGACATGGGTGTTCACTCTCACCACTGCTCTTTAACATAGTGCTTGAAGTTCTAGCCCAAGCGATAAGACAGGAGAAGGACATAAAAGGGATACAAATCGGAAAGGAAGAAATTAAACTATCCCTCTTTGCAGATGGCATGATCCTTTATATATCAGACCCAAAGAGCAGTATTAGTAAACTCCTGAAGGTGATCAATACCTTCAGCAGAGTGGCAGGATACAAAATTAATACACAAAAATCAGTAGCTTTTCTATATACAGAAGACAAACATTCGGAAAAAGACATCAGAGAAACTGTCCCGTTCTCTATATCCAAGTAAAATTAAATACCTGGGAATATCATTAACCAAGGTAGTGAAAGACTTAGATAAGGAAAATATTGAAACACTCAAGAGGGAAATAGAGGAGGATGTGAGTAGATGGAAAGACATTCCATGCTCATGGATAGGGAGAATCAATAGAGTAAAAATGGCAATCCTACCAAAAGCAACCTACAGATTCAACACACTGCCAATAAAAAACCCAACCTCCTTCTTCACAAACATTGAAAAAATAATCTCTAAATTTATTTGGACGGGCCAAAGACCTTGGATATCTAAAACTATTCTAAGTAAAAAAACCTACTCAGGAGGTATCACCATGCTTAACTTCAAAACATACTACAAAGCCATAATAACTAAAACAGCATGGTACTGGTATAAAAACAGAAAGACAGATCAATGGAATAGAATTGAAGACCCAGTTTAAATGGAAGTAACTTCAGTTATTTGGTCTTTGACAAGGGGGCCAACAATGTACAATGGGCCAAAGATAGCATCTTCAACAAATGGTGCTGGATGAATTGGATAAACACGTGTAAAAAAATGAAAATAGACCCACTCCTTTCACCATGAAAAAAACCAACTCCAAATGGATCAGAGACTTCAATATAAATCCTGTAACCCTGAACACCCTGGAAGAAAAAGTAGGAGGAACTCTACATGAAATAGGAGTAGGGAAAAATTTCCTGAGCAAAACTCCAGCAGCCCAGGAAATGCAACAATCACTTTACCAATGGGACCTGATCAGGCTCAAAAGCTGCTGTACAGACAAACAAACCATATTCAGAGCCAATAGACCCCCCATCAAACTGGGAGACAATCTTTACCAGCTATAACTCAGACAAAGGCCTAATCTCCAGATCTTACAGAGAACTCAAAAAAATACATAATAAAATCTCAAACAGCCCCCTCACAAAATGGGGCACTGATCTCAACAGAGAATTCACAGAGGAGGAAACACAAATGGCCTTGTCCCATCAAAGAAAGTGCTCATCATCCTTAAGCATCAGGGAAATGCAAATCAAAACCACAATGAGGTACCACCTTACTCCGGTCAGAATGGCAATCATAAAGAAAACCAATAACAATCCTTGCTGGCAAGGATGCGGGAAAAAAGGAACCCTCATTCACTGCTGGTGGGATTGCAAACTCGTTCAACCGCTATGGAAAGCAGTGTGGAGACTCTTGAACAGAATGGACATAGAAATACCAATGGACCTAGCTATTCCTCTACTAGGCATCTATCAGCAAGATGTCACATCTCGATGCAGAAACATTTGTACAACTATATTTATAGCAGCTCAATTCATAATAGCCAAGAATTGGAATCATCCCAAATGCCCATCCATGGAGAAATGGACAGAGAAACTGAGGTATATTTACACGATGGAATTCTACTCAGCTGAAAGGAAAAATGACATATCAAAATTTAGGGAAAAAATGGTCTGACTTTGAGCAGATGTTACTAAGTGAACACTCAAAAGATCAGAGAATCGAATGCCACATATTCTCCCTCATATGCGGTCCTTAACCAGGCTAAACGTCAACTCTACGCAGACTAGTAGAAAGAAGTGAGAGGTTATGAATGAGGGGTAAGAGATGGGGGAGGGGAATGGCTTAAGCATGAGGCTGAACCAAATTAGGTTCAAAAACATAAAATCCTCACGAGCATACTATAACCTAGTGATCAAGTAGTGGGCGTCGACTGGCAAGAGGGGCCATGAGTAGTAGGGGAGAGAGTCTAAGCCTGTGAATAATTGATCAGTCTGACAACCCCTGGCCCCAGCCACCGGTTCTTCCCTCACTGAGCTGTTGACCAAAGTGACCCATGAGGTTCCAAAAACAAGACAGAATTCTGTCTAAGCCCTTGAATGCCCCCCCAGGCCTGAGGCAAAATCCTGTTGCTGAAGAAACCACAGAATGCCATCAATCAGCATTGAGAGACCCTTCAAGGTCCAGAATGGTAACCAGCCCCCAGGTGGTAATTAGTGTAGTGCTGGAAGGCACTGCACAAGCTGCCAGGGGAAACTGATCAAAGACAGCTGGAGTAAACACAGACCACTGGCATGAAACACAGTCTGTGGCCATGAATAGGCTGACCATACCTCCTACTGGGAGAGAACAGCAAACCAAGAAAGGAGCACTCGTGCAATGGAGGAGCCTGGGCCTGGGGGAGACAAT